>VXAZ01000238.1:367294-391730 GCA_013399875.1 Gymnorhina tibicen
CAACCATCAAAACTAAAAAAAAAAAAAAAAAAAGAAAAGTAATTAAATAACATTTCCACTGAGAGCACACCTTGCACTGGATTTAGTAAAGCAAGGTTCTGCCCAGAAATTCAAGACTTGCATTGCAACAGAGACAGCAAACAGTTACTTTGCATTTAAACAAGTAATTATGAGATTAAGAAAGGAGAGGGCATTCTCATACTGACACTTTATGTCAGATACTTTAAAATTATTCCCATAGAGCTAGTCAAAATGTTTGGACACAGGGTCTTCAGAAACCATAAACGCAACTGCAGGTGAGACCAAAATTAAATCAGGTTTTAAAAATTACTGATCTTGTTGTCCAGCTGATCGTTTATTTACAGTTATATTTCTAAAACACTCTTGACTCCAAATCAATTTGTGAGTGCCAAGGCTGGTACTACTGCTCCCAGGTTATTATAATTGGATGAGACAACCTTATTTGAGGCACCCAAACCTAGGGAATATCAATGTACCTATCAATGAATATCTAAAATACATGTTTATATCCAGATATTTATATGTGTGTACTATATAGATACATGCATATTACACGTATTGTAATATATATTGCATATATATTACATCTATGTAGGATCTAAAGTATTCATATTATATGCAATACATAGTGCTAAAATTATGTATATTTAAACATTGCATATATAATTCTGAAGGATATGCTAAATGTACATAAAAAATATGGTATAAACCACAGATATATATAAAAAATGTTGCAGAAGAAATTGTGCTGGTTTCGCATGGGGTAGAGTTAATACAGACATAGATGTTTTCAGGACCTAAAAATGCTGGTTACTTTCACTGCAAAGATAATAAACTCTTTGAAGAGTTTCCCGTCAAATACTCATATAGTCACCTGTGCAGGGTTGCAAGCCTTCAGCACAGGAACCCTTTGCACTCCCTTGGAGGAAAGTAACCTGAGGCCCAAAAGAATCCCCCCAGAGATAAGCAACTTTCCTCTGGGTTAGGTGAGCTCCCAACATGCCTTGCTTTTTTATGGTAATTCCTGGTACCCTGTTGGCTATTGGTTTCTACCCCACCCCCTACCTTTCCCATAAAAAGAACCCACCTCTACCCCTGATTAGGGAGGATTTGCCTGTGGTCTCCTGTTTGTAGGGTGGCAGGACAATAAAGGCTACCTCTGTGGAACTGCCACATGAGTCTCCTGTCTCTCTATCCCTGAGTTAGCCTTGGGTGATTTCACAAAGAGCTGACTCACAAGAGCTGGAATCACTTGTAGCTGAGGAATCGCTACACTTGCTGAAATCCCCTGCCGCCCAGGGAGGCCTGCCAGCACCCTTGGGAGAGCTGTTCTTTGCAGGACGCTCTCTCGGCATACCCGTGCTGACTGGCATCGGACCCCCCCATGATAGTCATCTGTATTCACATGTGTTTCTGTTACAACTTGATGGAACTAGAGGTCCCGCTCACTTGTAAGACCTTCTGTTTAATGGTAGAATAAGAAGGTGAACAAAAGATAAAAACCTTTCATAGTTCTGAGTACTATCTCAAGTAATAACTACACATACAAGAAAATTACTCATTTTCATTTCCAGTGTAAAGTTTGTGTAACCAAATTTCACCTGATTTCACTTACTCCACTTGTGATGTTTAACTTAAGTAGGTATTTTTTTAAATTGTGTACAGCAAATATGGTCACACAGATTGACCTTGACAGATGAAACAAACCATATTCACCAAATAAACTTCCAGTTTACCACAAATTTTATTATTCCAAAATAACATTATTGTACACTGTATACTAATCAGCTTAATCCAGTTTAAACTCTCAAAGTCTTCTAGTCTGAATAGACAATGTTTACAACACCTTCATCTAAGAATGCCACAAATTTGAACAAGGAGGAAGCAGTTGGCTCTGCTGAAATATCTGGTTTTTAAGTTCCACTTTTCATTTCCAGCTTTTTGTAATTCTTTCTCTTTTCAATATGGATTTATGAAAACAAGATGCACATTTAGCCTTCCTTATTTGCCCTTGATTTAATTCTTCAAGCAGAACATTTCTTGTGCTTTAATCTCTACTACTAAACCCACTAAAGCATTTTATAGTTCTGTGGTTTTGTTCGTCTTCCCAGAGTGTCTGTGTGGTACCATTCAGTCCCTCCACATTTTTAAAGAATGAGAAGATAGCACTTATATTTTTTCTAAAGAGTATAAAACCATATGACTACTTCTTTTTGTAAATGCACATTAAATGAAACCTATATTAGAAGATGATCCAACAAATAAAACTGTCCAGGTTTCAAAAGAGCTAAAAGGGAAATACATTCTCAGTTCTCTTCCCAGCTACATTTTATCTTATATAATGAATTCAAACTGTACAAAGAAACATAGTTAGATTAGCAGACCTTTAAATTTACTGTAGCCATTTATTGATATTTCCTTGACTCACCTTATTAGAATGGCTCCAAGTTCAGTCCTCAGGTCATACCAGACTCCTCTGCATTAAACACAAACAAGCAAAATGTTCCCTTTCTAATATGCTGTATTATAATTCTTTATAGAACAAGTCACACTAGAAAAATGTAATACTAACTTTTTAAAATAAGCTCTTGATGCAGTTATTTCCTTATAAACATTCAAAAGCAGGAGTTTTAGAAGAAAGAAAACCATAACACATTAGAAAGTGCACTCTGATAATATGGGCTGCAGCAGCAACACGTAGGTTGCCTGTGTGCTGTATATAAATAATTAAAAACCTAAAATGGCCTTTATAGCGAAATCCCTGATGTAGAAAATATCAGTAGATGAAATCGTTCCCACATGCTATGTTAATGAGATTCACCTGTTAAGCAAATCCAACTGATTAATACCTGCTGGTTTTGAGTAAAACACAGCTCTGATGATTAGCACAGCTCCTTTTTGTTCCTTAAAATTACCTTAAGGTACTGATATTGTAAGTCTTGAGGAGAGCTAGGAGCTTCCCAAAATGTGGTGCATGCAGTGTTTTGAATAAATTTTTAATCAAAGGATGAAGGGTAGAAAACCCTTCATATTTTTACTTTCTTCAGTAGAATCTTTATAGCATTTCATCACTATGAAGAGTTTGAAGATATGCTGCTTAATGCATTTATCATGCTGTCAGAATGATCTAGTTCTCTTTTTCCCCCCGGCATTCAGCCATACACTAGGCATTACGTACATATTGCTTAGTTTCTGAGCCAGATATTTTCCAGCCGGATACAGGTGTCTGAGGGAAATCTAAGGGTAACTTTCAACAGAAGGGATGGTATGTCAGCAAGATGTATGGAAAAACTGAACATGCATCCTGCAGAACATATTTCTTTTGCTCCTTGGCCAGTGCATTATCCCAGCAGGCTCAGGTGAAAGTACTTTAAAGTAACAAGTGAGTGGTTAGGGAAGTAGGGTAGGGACTGGTGGATTAGTGGCAAATCCTCTTATCTGTTCAGCAGAGCAGTGCAGCGATGCTACTTCCACTGACAGGAAGTATTATAATTGCAAACACACACTGTTTTATAATGGTGATGTTCTTGTGCACACATGCGTACAGTTTGAGCATCCAATCTTGGCTCATTTTTACAGCACTCTATAATCATCTCAATGTGACTTGAGTTGAGGCATGAACAGGTAGGATATTTATTTTGCCCTGTGGAAAAAGGTTCTATTTTTTTGTGGATCGACATGTACAATCATGTGAAAAATACAGAAAATTCCTTTGCTTTGGAGGCAGTCCAAATTTACAGAATTAAAAATTCTGAGCCACCACAAACATTTGCTTAGAGGATGCCTAGAGGGATTGAACTTATCTTTACCTTATAGTTGCAGCTGTCTCGCAGTTAAATTTAATGAAAATTTAATTTAACTAATTTTTATATAGTGATACATTCATTATGAGGTACTTGGCTTTCTATTTTTTAATTTTCTTTTCCTGGCGATTGGTCAGAGACCTCCACGTGGAAAAACTACCACATGCTGACCTCTGCTTTTTGTCTATATTAGAATCTTTATTGACATAGCTTTACGTTCCTGGAATTAAAAATAATTAAAAAATAAAAATAAATAAAAATTACAAAAGCAGCTACTGTATATCAATCAAATTTCCCAAAATTTTCATCTACCTTGCACTTTGTGTTGTAAAGAGTCTATTAAATCCATGGCGACTACAAGCAACAGGTAGTGAAGGAAAATAGGAGTTTCTGTGTGCTTCACACTAAGTTTGCCTTATCCTATTATTTCTCTCATAGCAGATAGTAATCTTCTTGTGTTTATGCAACAATAAAGTCAACTATCTTTTGTTAGTCATCTCTAAAAGATGAATTATTAGGTAGCAATATTCCCCTTTCCTTCCTTAAGCAGGTGGTCTGTTTTATGGTCTGTATTCATTATTCTTGATCAGTACAGCACATACACAAAAGAAGTTACGATCTTCATACAGGTAAAGAAACATATAGGTTTGCATGAAAGTGTGGTCATCTCCAATATTCACTAGTGTTTGGGACTTGAATGTAAGCAAAGCATTTTTTCTGTTTTTTCCAGGGTTACTTTAACTTTTTATTGTTAAATTTCCTCCATAGCAACATAACATTCCAGATCATCTATAACAGCTTCCCAGTAACATCATGAGACCAGATACACTCATAGATCTTTATATGAAAACAAGCTTGCACATGCAGTTTTATGACAATATAAATATAATATATACTGCACACTTGCATCATGTTCTTTCATGTCTGTTCTTAGTTGTAAGCTATATGCAGAATTACGGAATAATTGGTCTCGCTTCTATCAAATAGAGAGAAATGCAGTGTTGAAGAGCGTGCCTGCACATATTCAATCCCTGATGAAAACCAAGAGACTGGAAGATCCATTCCATGCACATTTTCTGCACAGGGGGTCTTGTCCATATGATTAGTCCTGCTCATTTTGATTTTCATAGCACATTAGTACAATCCAAGCTGGTTTTGACCTCACAGCTAGTGTAGAAGAGTGAACCAGAATGCTATTAGTTTTGTTATTATTTCAGGAAGAAGGAGTTCAAGTTAGGACTTCAAGGGCTAGATGGTGTGCCAAGAAAACCGTGCAAAGAAAAGAAGAGGTAGGCCCTCAGTACAGGTTAAAGAAGAAAGGTTTGAGTGGTTGATTGGCTGAAAGTGTGTCACAGGATTTGAGAACCCTCATATCCTGTCAGGAAACATCTGGGGAGAAGGGAGAGAGCACCAGTCACTTTAGTTCTCTCTTCAGTCTAAACTTGCTGAGTCCCCTGTCCATTGTCTTGATGCTGCACAGATGTTATAAGAAGATGTAGAGCTGTGTGGCTCTCTGATCAAGTGTTTTTTCCTCCGGTCAAGAAATGGTGAAGATGGACTGAGAGTGGAACTGTGGGTTCAGGTCTCTATCTTGCCTAACATGCCAGCCTACAGAGCTGCAATATCTGAAAGATGTACACTCCATGTCCTATCTCCCTGGTGAGAGCAAGCAAACACCATAAAAGTAATCAATCTCCAACTACAGGCCTTTCCCCTCGCAGCAATACAACCATTGTGCCTGAGTGTGAAACACACAATATGCATTCAAGGTTTTTGGGCAAACTGGAATTTTACTTGTCATCAGCTTAACAAAATGGATGTCTGTGTATTGAGAACAGTTTATATTTTTATCAGTAAGAAACTGCAGCTGTGGAACAGAAGCTGTCACAAGGCATTGACCTGTGGCAACAACACTACAAGTAAAGTTTGTATGAAACCATAATGAACACAGATCAAGATAATGGGAATACGAATGCAGACAGAATGACTGTTCAGGGAAATTTCTTTTAAATTTACAGTCTGATGTGTGTCATTATTCAGCATTCTAAAAAGAGGATAAGGAACATAACCAAAAAATCTGAACAATTGATTCGAACTAATTTTTTTATTGTCATAAAGCATTATCTCATTTGTCTCCAGCAATAATTTCAATAATTTTAAAACTATTTGCAGTCTATCAAGTTGCTGTTTATCCATGTTACTTAGCAGACTGTAGTATCCTCATGGGGCTTTGGGCTATAAACTTAATGTATAGAAACACTTATGAGCTGGCTATGGGACCTGAAGAATCCTGTCCAGCTCACATGTGGATGCAAAAGTACAGACCAGTATACATATGTAAACAATGTATGTGTACATACATATTGTATGTATGCATATATTATATATATTCTCACTAATGGATCTCCCCCCTCTCAGCCAAACTGGGGAGATGGATGAGTAAATTGGTGCTTTCTGGGTTTGCATGAGTGTCTTGTGCATCTGCCTGTGATCTCTGTGGCCAGTTATGTATATAGGTGTACAGGTTTATTTATGCGTGTTGTATCTGTGTGCATGTGTCTGCCAGGAATACATCTTCAGCCTTGCTACTGGTTAAACCTGGGACATGCAACTGCGGCAGACTCACCTCTCTCTTTCTGTCAGATCTGGTATGATCTATTTTCCACAACCAGTTAATTATATATAAATACAATTCATCTTTTATCAACATACACTGGCACCTATTGTATCAGAGAGAGTCTGAGCTATACAGAAAGCATCTATTGGCAATAGCTGTATCAGTAGCTTTGCAATCCCATTATCCCTGCTATTAGAGAGAACCATTATCTTAAATGTGGAAAGCCTGCCTTTTTTTCTTCCAAATAATATCTGTATGATAATTGAAATTGCATCAGTTCTTTGTAATTTTTCTTGCTCTGGTGATTTTAATCTGCTATTGTGACAATTTTAGGTAGTTTGAATAAACAAATATTTGTGTAGAATACATAGTCAAAACAATTTTGGTTTCATGGTTGCAAGGTAGATTATGAATGTACTAAATTCCAACACACTCGTCTCTCCGTTGTTTTGTTCTTCCTGGTTGAATCTTTATGACTGCAATATTTTTGGTTAGATTTTTCTTTTCCTCACAGACACACTGAATGCTTTTCAGCTTAGTTGGACTCAGTTGACTTTTTATTTTGCATATCAAATTCATTAATTACAACTCTGTTGAAGCTTTTTAAATGATGGTGCCTGTGATTTTGTTGTAAAATTCAGTCTGGTCCACCAAAGCCGAGTTAACATTTTTCACCATCTGATAATGATGTGTGTTTTACTGATTTTCTATGTGTTACATAACTTGATGATGTAAAAGAAGCTTTAGATTTCTAAATATATGAGTCTTCATTACTGGCCACACGAAGGATGATCTCCTGTCTTTAATTCATTATGTCAGTACTGCTCTTAGTTCCCTGAAACATCTCTGCTGTACAGCTTGCACAAAGCCAACACAAGTATTTTAAAGAATGTCTATTTTCTACTTCACAGCTTTGAACAGATTGAAAAAAAGAAGATATTCTAAGCCTTTTTAGCAGAAGAATATACTGTTGTTTTGGCTGAACACTGTAACACTTCAAAGCTTCTGTAACACTTCAGAGTTTCTGCACAACCACTTTGCAAAATGGTTCAGGATACCTGCTTTTATAAGACTTTTTAAGACAGGAGCAGTGAGCATGTGTTATAGACAACTTCCCATTTTATTAAAAAAAAACAGATGTTACCAGGAGCCCTTCTGCTCTTTAGAAGACACTGACTCTCTGTTCAAGTGTCTAGAACAACTCAGCAAGCAAACAATGGAATGAACAAATGGAGGGAAAAAGCACCCTCCTACTCTGTAAGTGTCTCTCACAATACACAGCTACTCAGTGTTGACATCTAAAGGACTCAGCCTTGCACAGGTAACCTTAGGCATTTAAGGCTGAGGAGAAAGCTGATGGTTGTTGCTGTAGTTCTCTCATATGAAGCAAAAATCAGATATTCTTAAAGTTTCGTTTCAAAAGTTTCAAAAAGATAAGAAAGAAGAGAGTTAGTTAAGCAACAGGAATACAACATCTGTAGTGTCCTCATTTGCCAAGAGAATGCAGAAGCAAGATCATCATTGGAAACACACGATATATAGGAATGACACAATTTCCACCTCTCAGTGTGGTCCATGTGGTGGGGAAAGTGGCAAGAAAGTACTGCAAGTGTGGAATCAGTTTCCTCTTTCGTCCATTGAATAGATACAGTCCTCGTCTATATCCTTCCATTTTATTAGGAATATAACTTTTACTTTTCAATTGAATTATATGTTCTGATATTTAAAAGCCAATCCTAGTGACTTGAATACAACTTGTGGGATTATTGTTTTTAAAATTCCCCTGTGAATGTGTCCAAAAGGAGGATCTATCTTTTATGTACTGTTAGACCATGAGACATACTTATTAAATCTTCCTTTACTTTATGTACACGTGGTTAACCTCTGGTTTCAAGGAGAAGAGTAACCTTTTGTCATGGGTTAGCACAGCTTGGGGTTTTCCTTAGAAAAAAAAAAAATTTCCACCAGCCACGGAAGTGATGTTTTTGCAAGGGGCTGTTCTAACTTCCTCCAGACCTGACAGAACTAATCAACTGGCTAATTTGAATATTGACAGTTCTGTTAAGCCACTTAATAAACTGGACACACCTCTGTAGAAAACACATTTAAACACGAACCAGCCTGGGAATCGCTCTCTCGCTTCCGGCCCTTGGAAAGGTAACTGGGGTGCGCGCTCAGCCCGGCGGGCCAGGCTGGGCCGGGCCATGGCCCACGGCTCCGTGTGGGCCGGCCCCCAGCGCGGCCTGGGAAGGTCCTGGCCGCTCAGCTAAACATCAAATATCTCAGCTGTTCCTGCTCCGCAGGAGCAGCCCCGCGGCTCCGTGCAGCCTGGGATGGCCATCCCCAGGCTCTCTGGTGCGGCCGCTGAAATAAAACTTTACACCGAGACCAAAGGCCCAGGTAAGATTAACCCTTTCAGCACTGTAAGTTCCCCAGAAGAAATGAAACCTGCAGACATCAATCCTCTCCCAAGTCAGAGGAAAGGGAAAGGCAAAGGCACGTGAAAAAGACCATGACAGAGACACCAATATCAGTGAAGAAGGAAGAGCTGAAGCCCAGAGAGAGGAGATAGAGGAGATGCTTCAAACCTAGAAGCTGAAATTCTTTTGTAAAGCTATGGTGATGGACTATGATACATCAGAGAACCCTTTTGTAGTTTCATGAAAGCATGGGGGGTGGAGCGTTCAAACTGCAGCCACGAGCAAAGATGCCTGTGCTGAAATAAGCAAATGCTGAAGTAGCTGTAATCCAGTGAGAAGCCTGAAATGAGAGAGACAGTGATGAAGACCCTTGCTCCCAGGGAAGAGGAAGACCTCTGTTCCTAGAGATGAAGACAATCCCAGAGATAGATGAAGAGAACCTTTGCTTCTGAACAGCTCATCCTTAAAACAGTACCCAGTTAGCTAAGATTGAACCCTTGAAAACAGCTGTGGGAAAAGCTGTAAGTCGAGGGAAGGGACTTTCACACGCCAGCAGAAAACCACCCCGGGCGGCTGTTGCCCTGTGACATTGAAGCCATGAGAAAACAGTTTCTTGTGGAGAAATCGCTATAGCAAGGCAAGACAGACTCCTCTCCCTAAGTGAACTGATGAAAGACTGTTATAGAGGTGGTAAGCTGACTGAAATAATCCCGAACTTGTGTCTTTATGTTGTAAGTGGGAGGAGGGAGGAGGATGGCAGGAGGAGAAGTGTTCCGAAGGTTTATTCTGACCCTTATTATTCCTTTTTCTTTTAGTTCTGTTAATAAACTTCTTTATATTCTTTAAAGTTTGGAGCCTACTTTGCATTCCTCCTAATTCTTATCTCACAGAAGGTAAAAGATGCGAACAAGCCCACTACACTTAATTGGTGTTTCTGCCCGGTTTCAATCTGAACCTGCTACATCTTTTAAAAATGGTGATGGGTAAACTTTCACCATATGAGGTGACTGACAAACAGCCATAAATATGTGTATCAGAAAGAATCTGTAAATTACTGTCACTTTTCATGTCCATGAATGCCTAGACCTACTTAAAAGAATTCTGGAGACTTTTGATCTTCATAATTTCTAGGTTTCTCTATCATTTGGTATTTCAAGAAATTATCACTCTTCCCCAAATCCTCAATAAACAGACTTCAAAATAATACGAATTGACCCAAATTCTATAAATTTATATAAGAAGAAAAATAGCAGGAAAAAAGCCCAACCACCAACCAAATGCCACCTGGAAGTGGGCCTAGCCCTAAATGTGCTCTCTTTTAAGGCAAGATTGGTTTATCTCATTACCTAATTAGAAACTGACTGATGCTGAACAATAAAAGTCCAGGTGAGAAAAGTGTTCTTCATTGCAAATGCAAATGCTAGGCTTAGTTTGCAGGTGCAAATATTTTGAAGTTTTGAGTAATGCTTTTGTAGTGGTCTTGGCAGGAAAAGGGGAAAAAAAGAAGTATGAATAAATTAAATAGATGGACCAGGAAAAAAAACAGAAAACAAAGAAATTATGAGGAAAGCAGAGTACTGACACCAGTTTTGATACCATCTTTAAAGCTACAATACCTTTTACCTGAAACCTTTACAGTTGTCTTCTTTTTCAGTCATATTTGCATACACCTTTACAGAGTTTAGTCACTGTCCTCCAGACTCTGTAACTGACAATCTCAACCATAAATCAAATAGATCCAATCTTGCCGTGACAACTCTATCAAGTACAACAGCAAAGGGTTCTTCTTTTTGTATTTCTCATCTATTTATGCCAATATAATAAGGCTTTATGACAATAAAGTTTTTCTATTTCTGTTAGAAAATACTGTGCACGTTTTCCCAAATTAAAAAAGGCAACAGAAGGTGGAAGCTCTCATTCAGCAAGAAGCCAAGGAAACACCCTGATTTTTTTAGCATGTTTTCCCCACCTGAACAGATGGTTTGTCTATTGATGCCAAATGAGACTGTGTTGTTTAAGAGTAAGCTGAATACATGCCCATACCTGAAATACTACAAACATGTATCTGGGGGCTGGGGGCAGAACTGTCAACTACATTTTAGTCCTCTTGTGGGCTTCAAGGAGGGAATGCCTTTTACAGACATTACTGTAAACTGAAAGAGAGTTTCAGAAAGCATGATCTTCTATTTAATATAAGTTTTCCTTCAGCAGCCCTGGGAAAACTGGCATGAAACTATTAATGTACGTTTTTAGATATTACAATACCATAAACCCACAGCTAGCAATTACAATACCATAAAGCCTAGCAGCAGTGATTTTCAACCTCTGAGTTATAAAACACACATTTGAATCTCTAAATGGAATATCTCATGATGGAAAGTGGGTATTACCAGGTTTAATTGGTTGATCTACATGAAAATATATATGAATATCAAAGTTCCCTTTTGGGAAGGATCATGGATACGAATTGTGCTACTTACTCTGTTCACTTATGGTTACTCAACTTGAGTGAGTAGAGGTGTTTTCAATAAGTCTTACTGTAAGAGGCTTTTAGGACTACTCCAAATCAATTGATGTTTCAAGATGGGATATAAGGGTTCATCTGAGAGCTTCTGGTGTGAAAGCATCATCTCTGCCACTAAATATTTCACACTTCCGCAGAATGTTCAGAGAGATGTGCTTATAGCTTTTATCAGGGTAGTTCTTTCACTGATGTTTCTTTCTCTTACAGTATTGTCAAATGCTGTCCAGTCAAGATTTTACCTTTATCAGTTTCATGCACCAACAATATAAATGTGTGTGGTTTGGGTCTTTTACCATGTATTTTAAGTTGCTAGGTATAATAAAATTTTCATTCAGCTGCTAAGTGATGATGCACATCCATACTGGAACAATGTTTTCTGATGCACACAGGTACTATAAATAATTTCTTCTATGGTACAGCCTCCTTGTCAGTTACAGCACTGCTGTTACAAAAAAAATGCAGAAGTATTTTATAATATGTAAAATGCTGCATTTTTACATTTTTATTCTGGTACTATGTGTTTAAATCCAAAGTGCTTAATTAGGTACAGATTTTTCCTAAAACTAACCAAAAAAAAAAAAATATGTATCTACTAAAAGAACAAGCAATTTCTTAAAAGGTTTTCCTCATGTATTCTGATGAAATTTATACCCTCATGGGATACAGGACAGTGATTAAAGATCCACGTTAAGAGTTTTATACTGCTGAGTTTTCTATTTAGTACAATTGTATATAGTGATTTACATAGAATTGGAACACCTATATCTTCTCCTCTGTGAACTTTTGGGCTGCTGGCCTCATAGTCATACCTTTTGCCCAAATCATTTTAGTTCAGAATGCTGATTAAAAAATCAATTTCCCAGTCCACAACATTGCTGACTATGTCAGTTCTTTTGCCTTACGCCGCTGATTTCTCTGTACCTGCTACATTACTCTTGGTCACTTGCTGTCCTCCGTGGTATGCCCCGTTTTACCCCATCTCTCTTGTTCACAGCCATGCTGCTAACTCCTGCCTTGCTTATTGCATTTGCCAAACTTAATTATCCAGTTCTTAGGCTTCAAAGAAGAATTCTCCTGCTTTCTCCCTGACTGCCCTTTTCTTGGGAAGATTTTTCTGAAAACCTGAACTAAACTAGAATGTTGTTACATTTCAGAAACAGCTTAAAACTTTTCTCTTCCTATGATGTCTTTGAGAAGCATAAACTGACATAAATTGTCACACTACATTTAACCGGCTAAATATTTTAGAGGTTTTATTTAAAAGACTTCTACTGGACTTAAATATTTTTAATCAATATTTAATCTTAAGTTATTAAACAATAGGTTCCTAGGTAAGATGACAGTTCACAAAATAAATGTCAATAATATTAAAATTTTTAAATACCAAGAGTGACATGAATAAGGAACCAGTCCTTTTGCATGCCTGCTGTTTTCTATTTCTCACTCTTTACAACAGTGGAAAATATTAAATCAAGAATTTGAGCAAATATTAAGAAATTAAGTATTACTGGGTAAAGATGTATTCGTATTTGAGAAACTGTTGCTTATATCCTCAGCTCATTGCTGAGCATAAAAAAATAACAGCAGAAAAGTATATTAGCTTTGGTTTATGAATTATCCTTTCATCCTGGAAGCTTAAAATCTAAACCTAAACAAATAGATCCAAAAACATGTTTGATTTGCACGGAGTCTGAGTAACCATAAGAACTCAACAGCAATTGCAGAGAAATAAAAAAACCTTGAAAAACTTTATTTAGAACAGGGCTAACTCCTACCAAATAGTAATAGAGCACCTTTTAAAAAATATTGAGGCCAGTCTCTGTGCTACCAATCCAAAAGATTTTTTTCTGTGAAGTCATACTTGCTCACAAGATTGGAGGTAAGGCAATATAAAGGCTTTAAAATTTTCTTTGAAATCAGTACAGAGTAAGGAAAAAACAATTCACATTTACTTCACATGTCGAAGAAACACTTCACATTTCTGGTTTTTAAGTGAAAATGTTCCCAATGACATTTTGCCAAAGGTATAATGATTAACACATTGATTTAAAAAATCTTATCATAGCTATTTTAAAAATTAATTAAGCATGCAGTCTTTAACTTGCAAAATGAAAACATGATGTCAACAAGAGTCAGAGACATTATCATGACAAAGACAAGCCCTTATTAATAAATCTAATAAGCAATGCAAAGAAATTTCATTATGTAATAGAAAAGTTACGAAGCTACTTTACAGATTATTTTTTAATATTTACAATACATACATACATATGTATACATATATAGACACATGTAATAGAGATCTGATAGAGATACAATTCTTTTCCATGTATTATGAGTTTGGTAAACTTGCCTCCTAAGTTTACCTTTATTTCATGTTCTTTTGGCTTTTACTGCTTTATGGGGTTTCCTTATACTGTAATGCAGGCAATTAATGCATATTTATAACAATTCATGGCATTTCTTTTTGAGTTACCCATTAGGTGCACAATGTTTTTGTACCTAATGTAGTGTAAAAGAATTTAACAGTCTTAAAATTATGACAGAACTAACAAAATTCTGCAGACACTGGCACCATTAATAAAAAGGTAGAAATTTTAGAAAAGGTGCAAACGTAAAAATTTTTAAAAGATTTTTAAATGCTCTGCCAAGTTGTTTTCATCAGGAAACAATAAGTTACTGCATTCAACAATATAAAAACCAGAACATTTGAGACACCACTGATTTGCAGTGATGGTTTTCCTTTGATTTCCTCTATAACACATATTAAGTTGTGGCTTGGGCAAAAACCTGGATTACTGTCTAGCTGTTGCCATTAACCATCACCTGATTCAGTATAAGAAAATTAGAGAAGAATGTATGTTGCTAATTGTATAATGAATTAAGTAGAACAAGTACCTTACTGACTGTAAGTATATTACTTCACAGAAGTTCAGCCTTAATTTGCCCTGTCATCAGTTTACTGTAACAAGGACACATACATTATTTATAGTAGCTGCACTACCACTAAAATCCAGTGAGACTTTACATGAATAATAATGAGACAGACATGAATAATACCATGCATAGTACCACTTCTCCGCTGATATCAATGGAACCTCACTGCTGCTGGTAGATGGAAAGAAATGAGAAGATAATTGAGACTAAAATTGCCAAATATTTTTGGAGTTACATCGTGTCATATTGAATCTAGAATCTTTGTATTCTCAAACCTGTGAAAGCCTTTAACAGTTCCAAATAATCAAAGAATGAAGTTGGGGTTTTGTCAAGACATGGAAGGACTCACATACTCTTCCCCAGAAAGATTTATTAAGCTCTTGGTCCACTTCAATTTGGAGAGATACAGTCTAATTAGACTCATGGCAGACATAAATTAAACCAATCAGGTTTACAAAAATATTACATCAAATTCATGAAAGAATGCCCTTCTTATGCCCCCCCTGTCCTACCCAGATCTCAAGAACCCGTGGCAGCCGCAAGTGCTGTCAGCCTCTGCCCAAGCAATGTTGCAGAAGTGTTGTTCTCTGGCTCCCCACATCCCTGCCCTGCCTTGCAATGGGTCCATGTCCTGGCCCAACCTCAGTCCATCCTCAAGGAGGCTGCCACCCAGCACCTGAGGCTGGGACCCCCCAGCTGCCCTTCTCCTCAGTGAGCTCTTGTGGTGCTGGGCTCTTGGCTCCTACCTCTTAGGCAGCCATTGGCCCCCAGGATGCTCTGATGGTGATGCCTCAGTCTTGTGTCATGCCAAACGAAAATGCAGTCTGGGAGATAAAGACTCTCAGATTACTGTGGGTAGAGATATAAAGTTGTGGCAGATTACACAGGAAACTGTGACAGCCTTAAAGACATATGAACAGTTATACCTCCGTGGCATGCATTTCTTATTCTCTTCATATGTGAATTTTCCTCAGCACCGCCGAGGATAACGAGCAGTCCCCAGACACAGGCCCAAGGAGGGGCTCCTCTCAGGGACTGTGGTCTCTTTAGAAACCAAGGCTGATTTTATGACAAGACAAAAATTCTACATATATACTCAATAACAAAGTGAATAAAGAACAATTTGCAATTCATCGTGATTCAGCAATTCACTGTAGATCCTGTGGTTTTCTTCAGCCATTATCATACCATTGGAAGAGCAAATGATTTCATCTTCGCCAAGACTTAGGTCTGCAAGAGAATTCTTTGTTGTTACAGGTACCTACATTAATTTTTCTGCTTAATTTCATGCTAATTAACTTGGATTACATTCCCTACTGAAAGCAAGCCCTACACATAAAGTTGGCAAACTGATGAGTGTTGGGAGCCAAGAATTCTCTGTATAAGTCTCCAGAAAGAGGCAAGAGAAGAGAATTTCTATTTTTTTTTCTCAAATAGCTGCCTGAGGTTTTGTCTAAAAGCAAGAATATTTTTTCAGAGCAATTAAATATACAAATAGTCTCTGATCCAAAAAATTTCAGATATAGATAAGGTAATAACCTAAAAATTACAACCTAAATGTTTAGCAATAAGCTACATTTCTTATGAGTAGGTATTGCATTGGTGTAATCACAGCAATGAACTCTGCTCTTCAGTGACTATGCTTCAGTTTTATAAGTCATGATGAAATTTGTTACACATATTTTCAAAATCATCTTTTACATTTAGGAAAGGATGTTATTTAAGCCCTTTGAGAAAGTGTAATATTGTAATAGATACAGTGCAGCATTTCATGCTGCACAGTGTAGTGGGATGGCAATTGAAAGAAATGCCACTATTGCTACTCCATGCCAATGTCATGCATTGCCAAATTAAAATTAGTCTCTTTTAAACTTTCCACTACCTGGAGCACTTTTAAGAATTTCTTTCATAAAGAAGGAAATCACCCAGCTGAGAGGAAAACAGAACTTAGCAGTGAGAGTACCCCTTGTGTTTCCCCCCCAGCAGATCATGTATAATACTCTTTTTCCAATCTCACAATGATTATGAGAGAGATAAAGAGAGACTGAATCCTTTTGACAAGAAATGGCTAGGAAGCACAAACAGTAAGAAATGCTGTCAGAAATAAAACACCAGGAAATTCTTTCAGACTAGGGTAAAGGAAACCAAGCAATAAATAGTAGGTCCTGCAATAATCTTGAGGAAGACTGCACACACACAGCTGAGAGAACCAGGCTGCTCCACTTTCTTCAGAGAGAAACCAGTTTGCCATGCAACAACTGGAGAAACAAAGACTCACTGGAGCCACATTCTTACAGCCCCAGAGTCAACAATGACCAAACAAAAATCCAACAAAAAGCTAACAAAAATCCAGCACAAAAAATGTTGCTGTAAGCTCAAGCCTCTCAGGCTTTCAACAATCAGTTGAAACAATGCTTCTGAAAATTATCCAGGAGACTCCAAGAATTGAAGGGCTGAAGAAACATCTTTACAATCACATCTTTCTAGTATCAAAAAATGACAGATGTTAAGAATCCTTTAAATATTAAAATTGATACACCTTAATAAAACTTTATATTTTTATCATTATCAATAATTGAAAAAAAATATATTTGCATATATTTTTTATATATATATAGTTTGTAAATGTATTTTATGTGAATATATGCATTTAATGATGAGGTTGTTGAATCAATCTTCAGGCTCCTTGTGAAGAGGATTTTGACTGTCCAAGCTTTTAAACAGACACACTGGATTGTACACAGAAGAACTGGAAACTAAAATTTCAGTGACAATGAAAGGTTTAGACCCGACATACCTCTGATGGGATAGCAGAGATTAACTTTTTTATTTCAGAAAATTTATAGAACAGTTTGGGACTTTTTTTTCATATAACTTAATATCTAAGAGCAAAAAATTGCAAAGTTTTAGTAGTGGAAATATATGATGCATGTAAAAAACTAGAAGTAGTTCCTCCATTACAATGGAATACTTTCTGGTCAGAATATTTTCAAATAAAGGACTTTTTGCTAGTGACTTATGAAAGACATCAATAGATTAGGTGTTCACACTTAACATTACATTGTACTACACAAACAGATGTAATTTAACAGATAAAACCCACCCTCAGTTTGGATGGTGGCAGAGGGAAAATCTGTGACTTTTTTAAAAAAAAAAAGAAGAATCTAATCAGGGTTTTTTAAAGAAAGATTATGGAGAAAGACAAGATGAAATTATCTCATTAGCAGAGTGGTCCTCAGTTTCTAACTGGGGATTGAGCAGGGTCTCTCTCTCCTGGAGAGAAAAGAGTATGAGTCTTTCAGAGCAGTGAATGCAGAACACTGCTTGAAAAAATCAGTGAGTTAGAGAATGGGACAATGCCTTTGCCAGACACATATGCAAAAAAGAGTTATAAAACAGGACAAGACCTGACATTGAAATTTTACCCTGAACTTCATAAAGATTATAATAGTAACAGAATGAAAATTTAATGTGTTAAAATATGATTTGAATGGATGGTTTTTCTCACCATTTCACAGCAGGAGTTTTTGTAATGCATTAATTATCTCTGAATCCAGTATATGACTTGGAGAAGATGCCTTAAGATGTAAGTGTACTTCCTTTGCCTTAGGTTTTTATAGGCATTTTATAATTCTTTACAGGCATTCTGGGGTCTTCAGTCTTGTGGAATTACTTACCTTCTTTAGTAATTAAAGTAAGGATTATATGCCCTCCCTAGGCATTTATATGACCTATAATTTATGGACATATATAACAGAGTAAGACAAGACTTTATAGTCCCCAAGTCCTAATGTCAGGCTGCCAGTGGGTCAGACTCTTTCCAGGTTCCATTGACTCAAGAGAACTTTCTTTAAGCAGTCGGTCTGACAGAATGTTACTTAAAATGTAAATGGAGAAGTCTGAATTTCCATTTACAATGTCTCATTTTCCCAAAGTTTAATATTTCAATTTTGCCAGCAAGTGGTTTATTTAATTTGTACTTTTTAGTCTTTCTTCTTCTTTCATTTCCTTCAAGTTATCTGAAAGATTTGACTTAATTTTATTCATTATTAAAAAATAAATAAAATACATTCAGAAAGCCTTTCCCCTGGAACACTGTGTAGCTCTGGCAACACTGAAGGTGAATTCTTCTGTTCACTATAGAATTTTTACTGGCCAGAAGTGCAGCACTACCAAGTCAACCTGCTGGGATGTGGCAATATCTATAACTCCGAGGATAAATGTTTAATCCTGAATAAGAAACACATCTTATATAGCCAACAGAACAACTCCATCTATTTTGCCCAATGTAATAAATACTGCTGGTTTTAACAAAATATGAAGACCACTGCTTCTGTTGTGGACGTTGTGTTACGAAACTTTCTTATTTGGAGTACAAATGACTCTACCATTTTCTAACACCTGAACAGCATGGCACAGATAGTAGAGGTCCAAAAAATATTATAATTTTCCTCAAATTGTACTTTTATAAATCAAAAAATTCAGTTTAGTAACTTTGTATTTTCTATGACAGGAAGTATGCATTACTGTTTGTTTGTAGTTCTTGTATTTTCGTATGAGAAAAAGTAATTTAATCTTTTTCTTTTGCAAAAATTTTAGTCTGGCTTGAGTCTTTCAATGTTTGTTCAGGAAAAACTAGGTCTTTGTAGCTGTATCATGCCACCTTTTTAACACTGACATGTCTATATATGGCATGCTTTTTATGCTGGCAAAACGTAAAAAACTTAAACTGTGACAACACCACAAATTTCTCCTTGCAATGATATTATGCTTAGATTTATTTTTTCATCTTATAAACAAGGAATAATGCCAGTAACTTATACTTGCCCAGGAAAGAGAAAAATGTAAAGAACAGGCTTACTTTTAGAAGCTACACATTAATTTTCCTCAGGCCTCCCCTACAATGAAGTTCAAATGCTACTACATTGTGCTATAGTCACTTTGCCAGAACAAGTCGAAGTTGCCCCTGGAGAGAAAGAGAACCAATATTTTGTGGAAGTTGTATGAAGAGTCAGATAAAAAGCAGCAGTTACTGGAAGCACTTTTTTTCTTTTTTGATGGTAACACATATAAAGGACCTTGAAAAAAAGAGCAAGAGTCACCAGTAAATTCTGAAAGACTTTACCGCTGTCTACATTTTTGCTCATTGGGAAGAACGAAGAAAAATGAATGCAGTTATATGAGAGAAAAACCTTTATATGTCAGATGTTTGCTTTCCATCTGAAGGAAATATCTTCCCTAAAAATACAGAAAGATCAGAAAGAAAAGTATTCATCGAGGAGAAACTCTGAAGCCTCAGCAGAAGCTACATAAGCGTCAATCACTCTGCCTCATTTTTAGAAGCTATCAGTTAATTAGGGGCAAAAAGGAAGTGTCAAAGACTTTTCTTGCTGCAACCTTTTTATAGATGCATCCCTTGACACTCTCCTATCTTCCGCAAAGGCCATGACTTCAAAGGTATTGTAGGCCATATAGTTACCAGTACTCATGTGGGAAATAGACATTTAGCTAAGAAAACTGCTCTCATCATCGAGTTTGGGAAGGTAAATGTTTTTAAGTGTGTTTATGTAATGACAGATAAATAACATCTACCTGAACTAAAAATGCTCCATCTCCCATCAGACGTACATGAAGGATGTGGAGGGGTTCCCTTTTAAGAAGTGCTGGGGGAAAAATGAACAAATGAATAACAGAAAAGATCATTTGGGGATACAATTTAAACCTGCTGTGGAAAAAAGTCAGAAATTCTATTTATATCTCCTGATCTCCCAAAATGGGAGAGGGAAATGAAGAATGTTGTAGCCTCCCTCTAGCACCTTAACAGTAAAAAAAAATGCCTAACAAATTAATAGTTTTAAAATACCTCTGCTCATAAAAAAGCAACATTTGTACTGATCTGTACCTTACAAATTTCACCAGACTCAGGAAGCAAAGGGAACTGAAGAAAAGAATGTTGGCCCCTTATGCTGCTACTTTGCAAATAAAAGCAGTCATGATAATAGATCATCCCTATTTGGTTACAACACAGATGAAGGGTCTGGGCATGTGAACAAAGCTCTAACAAAATATACTGAGTACTGATGTATAAATCCCTCAGTTTCTACTGTATGGTTTTTCAGCTTTTTATCTGTATAATTAAAAAAACTCTTAAGAGTGATTGTGAGCTAGATAAATCAATGCCCATCATCCGTCTGCTGAGAGTCACATATAAAAGGCAGGACAGAATTTCATAGATATTAACAATGTATGCATATTGACACTGATGAATGATACATGGAAAAATAATTTAGAAATAGAATCAAAGAATTACAGAATGGTTGAGACTGGAAGAGACCTCTGGAGGTCGTAGGGTTTAAACACCCACCTAGCACCACTCGTTCAGGACGATTTCCAGACAGCTTTTGAATATCTTCAAAGAGGGAGGTTCCCCAACTTCTCTGTGAAACCTGTGCCAGTACTCAGTCACAGTAAAATAGTGCTTGATGATCATAGACTCATAGAAGGACCTGGGTTGGAATAGACCTTAAAGAACACCAGTTGCAACCCTCCTGCCATGGGCAGGAACACCTTCCACTAGACCAGGTTGCTCAAAGCCCCAAGCAACGTGGTCTTGAACACTTCCCAAAAGGGGGTATGCAAAACTTCTCTGGGCAACAGAGAAAATGTTCAGAGAGACCCTCCTGTTTCTCAGTTTGTGCCTCTTATCCTGTCACTGGACACCACTGAAAAGAGTTTGGCTGTGCCTTCTTTACAACCTCTCTTCAGACATTTGTACACATTGATGAGATTCCTTTTGAGCCTTCTGTTCTCTAAGATGAGCAGTTCCAGCCTTTCCTCATAGGAAAGATGCTCCAGTCCCTTATTCATCTTCATGGCCCTTTTCTGGATTCTTTCCAGTATCAACATCATAGACTGTTTTTCTGAACTTGTGGTTTACTGTTTCCTTGCATTTGCTTATTGAATTTCTGCAGGTTACACTAGAGTTTTCACAACTTTATGTGGATTCTGTGGATTGTTCTGAGATAATGCTGGAAGTAACAAGGCTCCCATGGGCATCCATCCATTCTGTTTGCAAAATGCATGGCACTTTATATTATTTTATCTGTTCATTTCACTCTGCATTGCCCTAGGCTCTGAAAATATAACTAAGCCCTGCTCTGTCAAGCAACAAGAACACTCACACTGGGCAGCCAGAAGGAGGAACACCTGAAGGATGTTCCTACACCATAATTTTATCTAGAGAATGAAGAACTACATCAGCTTTATATTGAATTGGTCAACAAACTAGCCTCCGGTGCTTAAAATGGATCAAACAGACTCTATAGCAGTATCACAAGGTTAAAATGATTTTTTCTTAACATCTTTTGTAGCCATCACCAGTTGCAATCTGTTTTACATAATCAGAGAGATGAATTTTTATTCAGAAAGCATTTTAATCCCTCCAAAACCATCACAAAAACTGCCAAAATAGACAAAGAAATAATTTTTTTAAAAGCTGCCCTTGCTATAAAGAACTAGATGCTTGCTTTTGATCCAATTCAGTGATGATAAAAAACCACACTGAAATGGTCTGAAGTCTGCAACAAGTAGGAGGAAATACCAAGTGACTGTTGGCTGTCTGTGGGAGATGTGATAACATGAGGTGATAAAACCTCTGACTCAATGAGCTCTGCAGAACATGCATAAAGCACAGAAAAGTGGATTATGGGAACAGAAAGCAGTAAAAAATAAAATCAAAAGGAAGACCTGATTTAACAAAATTGAAGAATACCAGAATAGCAAAAGAAACACCATGAGAAATGGCATTCTATTCCTATGGCATCACTCAAAATCTCATCAAACCTCATTCAACCACAGATTTTCTTCTCTTGTGTCGGTAGCAGATGTAGCACCAATTTGACATGTACATATTCTGTAGCTCTTGACAATAAAATCATATGTTCATTTATAGTTTGAAGCACCACGGTGAGACAGAATTGCTATTCACACTCTTTGTAGGGGCTCTCTTGTCCACCTTCTGTAATAACCAATTATTACAGACTACCCACTACACGCTAAACTAGAGTTCCATAATTTCTTTTGTACAAAAATACAATGCCCATTTCAAATGTTTTTAATTTTATGATTGCCATGTTCTATATGCATTTTTCCATCTGTAAAGTAGTCACGTAGAACATCTGATGCATCCAGTGGAAGGCGAAGGAAAAAAGGTGGAGCACCACAGGCAACAAATATTACAGCAAGGTTTATTTTAAGGAGTGAAAGCTGTTTATCCCTCTTCCTATTTAACTTTTTCAGCTGGTGTTTCTATTTACATTCAAAGAGCATAAAACCACAAAAGCATGGAAATTTGCACAAATCATTACAATCAGCTCTTCTGAATACACGATTTTTGTATTCTCATGATACTTGATGTTTAAACAGCTGTTGTTTTTGCAGGCAGTCCCAGTTGCTGTCATATATCTTGCGTGGAATTACATAGACATGTTTGTGCAAGAAGGTTTTATGAAAGTATAAAAAGATCAAGTCAATTTAATTCTTACATTATGAGTTTCCGAAGGATCAGGACTCACAAGGACAGAAATACTCCCTTAAAAATGATGACTGTCAAAAGAATATATAAATCAAGAAAATTTATAGCCTGGACAGACCAGAGTATAAACCAGGAACAATAATCATAAAACCTGCAACAGTTCTGTCCTCCTAAGCATTCTACTTATTGCATAACTAAATCTACAAAGTATAAAAAAAGAATACACATGATTCTATATTAAGCATCATCAAGAAAGGAATACAAACATTTGCAGTCAGTTGCTACCTCACATTCTCTTGCATAGCTAAGATGCATGCACATATTTAATCACATATTTAATCACACTTTCTCTTCCTTGAGCTGATACAGATTACTTAGAAAACCTGACAATGTCCTAGGAAAAACTTTCTTCAAATTTCAAATGTGCTTACAGGTAAGCCAGATTCAGGTGAATGCACCTGTTTGACCCTCAGTGATTTTGAAGACATTTTTACATTATCTTCATTCTTCAGAATGCACACAAGAGGCAGTGGTAATTATATTATCTTTCCCAAGGTCCAACTGGTCAAAGTGATCCATGACAAAAAGAGTGACTTAGGATTTCCTCATATAATTTTTTACCCCAAAATTTCTATGAATAATATGGTTTCATCATGAAAAATTAAGTGTATGTTACTGTAGTGATTATGTTTCAGCAGCAGTTGTAGCCTCTATCCTGTCTACACAGTCTAGTTTATATTTCTCAGTTTCTGAGATCACTAGTTTTCCTTGTTTCAGGAGACAAGAAAACCCAAACAAATTTCAACCACCCCCAGCACAAATGGCCCTCAATCAGGAGAGGCTTATCTAACAAAATTATGACCCAGTTAGTTAGAATCAAGAGGCAGTGGTCAAGTACTTGTGGTTCCAGGAGAATACCCTCTGTCATAGCTTCTAAAGTATCATCATTACTTAGAGCCTTGAAAGATGGAAAACTTATGTAGCAATAAGCATAATACAGTTTCTAAAAAGACATAATGTGTTACAAAAATAAGAAATCAGAGGCAGCCCTTAAAATACAGACCTTGTGTTCTTATAGTACAGAAGCAGCAGTGTGGATGAAGATTGTAATACATATATGGTAACTAAACATTAGCAAATGTAGGTGATCTCTATATTGATATGAGCCAGAAACAATCACATACAACAGTACTGAGGACACAGACAGTTAGTCTTTTCCTACCTGGATATTCCAATCTGTTATTTTTTCTGTGGGACAGAACTGTCACAGTAAAATTATTAAAGAAAATTGTGGACGTTCTTTTCCTCAGCAGATTACTTTCATAAACCAAAATTTGGCATTAATAAGATATATTCAGACATGATCAATATATATATATCCAACAAATACTTGTCACTGGTTGCATTTCAATATAATTATCTCTTTAAAGAGACATGAAAAACAGAATGTAGGCATCAGAAGTAATGAAATATTATTCCAAGTGATGTTTCATGGCATTCCACCAATCAATCTAACCCTCCCCAAAAAAAACTTTTTTTTTTTTTTTTTTTTTGTTCCAGGTTATAAATTTAAATTTTTGA
>VXAZ01000238.1:391767-487768 GCA_013399875.1 Gymnorhina tibicen
TTGTTGTTTTGTGATCCATGTTATAAATTTAAATGTTTGAAATTCAGTCATTTTCAGCATGTTGAAACATGGAAAAAAATTATTTTACTTCAGAGCACTCACTAAGTCATTTGACAATGGTGCTTGTTACTATCACTTCAGGACACAGGGCATTTGTAATCAGCTCGCCAGGTTGGGCTTAAAATAAGTAGCTATTATTTGTCTCAGATATATTTCTGATATCTTCTTTCCCTATCAAACTTTTCTCCTGATTATCTGTATAGTATATATTCACTACAGTTAGAATTCCCTATTCTAAGTGTAAGATAAGATTAAAAAAAAAACCTCAAAATGACAACTTTTATTTGATGGATATCCTATGATTCTCAGTCATCCATAGGGCCATTATCTCTTTCAAGTTACAGGACCATTCAAAAAAAGCTCTCTGTAACTAAAATTTTCACATATGTGCAAATGCCCTTTAATTTGGGGCAGAAATCCTGACTTTCTCCCTGCCATTTTGTTTTGTCTCTGCAACTTTTTTTATTCCTCCTGGGTGAAGTTACTGGGAAACAACAAATTTCACAGGACCTGCCGGTCATTTTGTGGGAAATGCAGAAAATAGTTTGGTCCAGCACAGGGGAAGGATCTAGTGTGAAGCCTGTACTGAGTCCAGTATTTAGCCTAGAGTGTTACAAGTGAGAGACAAGACATCTCTTTCTTTGTTTAACACTTTTACTCTGAGTGTATGACCTCATGCATAACTCAGAGATAAAGAAACCAATATAAAACAATTCCATCATCAGATCTTCTGCACAGTACCTACTGAAATAGACATAACTGAGTCTTAATATTTCATGCAGAAAAGAATCACTTAGCAATCCATTACTTGACTCTGCCAGTGAGCTACCTGCAGTCCTCATTTTATCTCACTGAAAAATAACGGCATAACTCTCATAGTCTGATGAAAAACACCACACAACCTGGCCATAAAACAAGAGCCAGACTGCAAACAAATGATAAAGAGAAAGTAAGTCATTTAACCATTTCATAAAATCATGCAACATGACTTTCAATTAGATTTTATTCCTGAATATGTTCTCAACAAATATAAGGTTAGTTTATCAGCTTTAGCTCTTTAGGATTTTCTAAATTCTTAGAATACATTGAGAAATAAGAAAGAAGGCACAGCATTCTATTAGCAAATTGTTTTCTTTCCTCAAGCTGTTTTCTTGCAAAATAGAATCTATTTTACACTACTCTGTATTAAAAAGTAATTTGCTAGCATTGAGCTGGCATATCTCTTCACAATTCTGCTCTACTAACAAAAACTTCCATTTTTCTAATGCTCTGAACACCTTGTAATTGTCCTAAATCTGCAAAATCAATGCACTCGCCCTGAGGTTAATGTAGTATATCCATTTAGTTCTTCGATTATAAACTGAAGGAGAAGGAATCTCAATATACCTGTCAGCAGTTCAAAATAGCTTGCAGGTATATAGAGATGTATGGAGCTCTTACCAGAAATCAAATTGTTTCTGCTTAAATTTATTGAAATTTTGTGAGTGTATGCAAAGATTACATGTTCTAATTTTTCCACTACTTTCATTATATTAGATTTTCAATTTTCCAGCTGCTTACTAGAGGTTTTTATCAGCTCTCCCTGTTTCCCTTTTTTAAAATTTTTTGTTTTCCCTTTGGTCTGATTCAAGTCTAATTATATTTTTTGTAGCAGAAAAGGACCAAATCAAACCAAAACAAAAACAAATAGATGAAAACAAACAAGCGAACAAACCACAAACCCCCCCCCACTACATGAAGCCAATTGTTTTTACAGCAGAACTTATTAACAATTACACACGACACTAATGGAAAGAGCCTTAAACTAACAGTCAAAAGCTTCTGGTGCTAAGAATGAAAAAAGGTTATTCTCTTTGTTACACACCACTGAAAAAAGAATTTTGTGGTAATTTTCTTGCAACCTTGTCATATGCAAATTGCTCACAACATTATTAATTATCTTTAAATTATTTAGGTTATTTTCTGTGTGCCCTTCCCATTGGAATGTCATTCCTTTAACCTTACCAACTTAATCTATTTTCTTCCATTAACTAATTTAAACATATTCAGATCCATTTCATGAAGTGTCTATATATCAAACTCCTTCTTTTACTGAATTAACTTTCCTCTTTCCCATGCATTTATCTTTGCAGGTCACAGTCCAAAATGCCTCACACTTATTTTGTGCTACATTAAAGAAGCTGCTAGTTTTCTGGAAAAACTTGCTCACTTGCTTTACTTTCTGTAACTGACTCACTCTCGTGATTCAATATATAAAGAAATATGTGGAAAATATAACATCAGCTATGGTAGAAGTTATTGCCTGTATACTCTATCCATCACTGGTTCTTCTGTAGCCAAATCTCTGCACAGCCCACAGAGAAGGCAACTGTCATGACCCCTGTATTTGAATCATAGGTTCTTAATTTCAGTCAAATTGACCTATTGTTCATGTTATTCTTCAGTGATGACTTGTGCTACTAAAAGCTTGCCCAGGATTTAAGTATTTTGTCTCTTTGTGCATTAAAGGCTTTCTGTTTTCAAAAGATACATACAAGCAACTTGTCAGTTTGTATACATCCTATGTGCTTCTGTGTGTGCCTCCTCCACAAATTGTACAAAACTGGGGCAGTTCATAAGGGCAGCATACAGATCTCCAGAACCCATTCTGCAGGAGACTTCATATCAGTATTTCATCAGCTAGTGCTAATGGCAAAGGACAGGCTAAAGACTCCTTTACTGCTCTTGTATCACTGCTTAGAAACAACCTGAAAGCCTGTTTTTTTTCATTCAGCAAGAGACCTACAAGGCCTAATTTACACACTTGTATGTTAGCCAAAATAGCAGTCAAAACAAAATTAGTAAATTCTTCTCTCACTCTTCAAACGAAATAAACTCAAACGTGTGTGCTATGGTATTCCTCATGCTCCTTCCTCAACCAAGAACATAACTGCAAGTTTTGTATTTAACTCTCAACAGCTGACAGTGCTCTGGGATGCACCAATAAAAATACAGAAAATACTAATAAAGGTTGGTGCCATGGGTACTCTGAACTAACACAGTTTTCACAACAGTTCCTTTGATCAGCAGCACACAAGAAGAAAAATGTCATCAGGATCATATCTGACCACCCCTGACATTCCCCCTAGCCATGAAGATCCGGATATCCCCTTAGAGGGTAGGGCTCTTCCAGCATGATAGTAAAAGCCTGTCTTCCTCATGTCCTTGTCTCTGGCCTATTTCATGATCAGGTTATCAGCATAGTGAAAGGAGGCATAAGAAACTAGCTTTGTGACTTATAACCAAATTTGCAACAGTTACTCTTTCACATTCCTTTTCCTTTATCTAATCTTCATGTAATGTATTGAAGTAATACCCATAAATATAGCAAAGTAATTAAATGTCCTGTTTGCAATCTGATAAAGTACATACACTTCTCTCTCCTGTCCAAAATCCCGACATTAAATTAACACATTCTCCTTTCAGTATGAGTTGTAACTTCTTACCAGAAAATTGTGTATATGAAATATAACAAAACCAGTAAAATGACTCAATTCTATTCTGTGTCTCACTGTTTTGAAGGTGGGGAAGTAATTTTATATTGATTTTATCAACAAACCAAGATGATGCCTAAAGAATGTGTATATTAAAATCCTAATCTTGGAAATCTAATTTATATATATGTGTATAAAAAGAGAAAAATATTTAAATATGTTAAAAACATTATCCCAAACTTGAAAAATACAGTTTAGTTTAGGTTTCATTTTTCTTACAGACTAATAGACTACATGAACCACAATGAAATCTGACAAAATCTTTCCCTTGGAATGCATTATGACAGCTTAGAAAAAAAAGACATTGAAATATATGGAAAATGTAGTTTGTCATAGCAAGAGCAATACAAAATATAGAACTGTAGATTGCTATGTTCAGAAAAATTCAAAGGAAATTAAGCTTTCCTCTAAAAAGGTTAAGACAATACCTCCTTCTTCAGAGAAAAGAGTTTGTAGAAGATCAGAGCTCTAGAGAGCAAGGTGGCTTTTTATCATGTCATCTTTTTTCTGAAATACTTTGTGCAATCTGGTTCTAAACATTTGAATGAGAAGAGTATTCTTAGCATTAAATATTTCAGTGGTTTATCCTTGTATTTCAAATAACTGACAGGTTTGTAAATTGGGCTTATTAAGGATACCAAAGCATGACTATGGATTACTGTTCAGAGTTAAATAGAGAAGAGTTTTCAAATGTACAGCTACTGTTTTTGTTCTCTATTTTTTAAGTAGGAAGTGAATGTAGATTTTATAAATTAATATTTTATCTCTGTTCTCATGCCTTCTCCACTCAGAACTCCCTCCCCTCCCTAAAACAACCTGCTTACAAAAAAACCACTTTTCCTCTCAAAGAAGAAAAAGTGTTTATTCTTACATACTTAGCAGGGTTTAAACACATTTTTATGGGTTTTGTTTGCATATTATGTCCAAATACAAAATTCTAATATACTGACATATTGATATTATTCCCACATGAGTAGAGAGCTATTTTATGAATGAATGTGGAATTAAATCACTTTATAGAAATCTGTAGTGACATAAGCCATGTGTATTCAGAATGCTTATAGTAACTGAAAAATATATTAGGCATCTGAAGCTTTTTCTAAGCTCAGAAATATAGACCTACTTTTTATAGGACTGTGAAAATGAAGAATACTTTCTTTGCAAGGTATTTAAGTTATTTTAAATCTGAATGACTATAACATGTAAGTAGAAGTAATGCAAACCACTTCAAACAGAAATTCAACTTGGATTGAAAAATAAAAGAAATAAATATCTCAGAGAAATGATGAAGGGGAGAGGCACTATTAAAAACTCTATCCTCAAAAAATTGTCCAGAGACAGAAAAAGGCAACATAACCATGAAGCCAAAGACTTGCAATTCTACTGAAATATGAGCATATGCTCTACTAATAGAATGCAGTAATGGCTACTTCATAAAAGGGTGGTATCAATGCAAGAATAAGAGCAGCAATTTGGAAGCTAAGGAAACTTTAAAAAAAAAACCTCCACATCTCTGGATCACGATTAAAAGAGAAATCATTATATATGGCCTAGTACCTCAGGTAACTACTTGTTTAATACTTAATAAACTTCCCCTGCAGCCAGAGAACTCATGTAATACAAAAGAAATGGGTCAAGACAGCATTTCAGGTCAGGAGCATTTTGTTCTCACAAAATATTTTGATTTCTGCTCAAAATTTCAGGCTATCAGAGGTTGTGTTTTTATTCCCTTTTGACTTCCTTCAGAAACCACTAAGAATATTCATTAAATTATTTTCCATCCCTCTTAGAAACAGAAGTCAGAGATATGTCTCTGAAGAGGTGGTAGACGAGAAGAAAACCTTCATTTGCCAAGAACACGATGCCAGCATTTAAATGAAGATGTAAATTAGAATAGGGTTAGGAAAATTTGGCTGGAACTGGCAAGAGCTTCTGCGTAAAATAAATCCATGAGGTAGAAGGACTGCTGTAGAAGCAACAGAGGTGAAGAGCTTTGAGGTAGGTTGCATCTTTGCTGGGAGAGCAGGCGAGAGGTGGAGAAAGTGGAACTGACCTGAAAAGGTGAAGGAAAAAAGATGGATTGTAGTAAAAAGGAAATTCTCCATCAGGTTTTTTGGAAAGATAAGGTCTTGGAAAGTCTTTGGCGGAGAAATATTGAGGGGAGGTAAAACTTTAGGTTAGTAAACAGTAGATGAATCTGGGGCAGAAGAAAGACACCTCAGGGCTCTGAGTCACTTACTTCAAAGCACTCTGTACCTGAATGTTGCTATTGAGCTTGATTGGGAGCTTTGAGTAAACCCACAAAAACTGCTGTATTTTTGATGTCCACTCCATGTCTCCTTGTAGGGGACTTCTGTAAAACCTGTGGTGGTTATTTGTTGGGGTTTTTTTTCTCTGTGTGAGAAAACTTCCTTTCTGTTCAATAGGTTTAATTATAACTACAGCAGAATCCATGTAGATTTCTGAAAATCAGAATGCATTTATTTTTCATTGCTAAATGCTAAATTTCCCACTATTAGCTCTGGCCGTCGTAGTTGTGTCCTATACTTTTTAAATAACTCCTTTTAACTACAAATCAAATTTAAATTATTCTTTAGCAATAGTTAAAGGGTACTTGAACTATACATAAATAAAGTGCTCTGAAAGAATGAACAGTGATTGGGGAATCAGTATCTGTCAAAGTAATGATTCATAGGATAATCTTTCTCTAAATATTTCATTTAAACTCAAGGAAGTTTGCAAACCATTCATTTGCACCTCTGTGTTTCTTGGTTTCATCCTAAAAATTATATTATTGAGCCCCTTTACTCAACAATTTTTTTCACACAGTATGTAAGTACCAAGTTCCCTGCATCTCTTTAGGCATATTTCTTGTTTTTCTGGGATTGATTGGGCTTTTTGGTTTTAGTTTGTTTGTTTCTTAATAAAATAAGTCATACATATTTCACTGGCAAAGACAAAAGTTTTTATGAAAGGAATAATTCAAACTTAATGAATTAACTGCTGTAACTCAGAGGTATGAAAAAAAAGGCCTTAGAAACTTGAATAAATTTAGAGTTGAGCTTGGTGGTACATGAAGACAGCTGCAACTGGCTGCATTATTGATGAGAAACAAAAAGCAGTTACACAGAACATTGAGTTAAAGAGAATAGAACATTGCTTTTCAACTTCATGAACAGTCAGATGTTAAAGCTTCATTATCTAGGTGGATCTTGGGGAGTTATTTGTACAGGGATTACTCATGCATACAAGGCTTTCTCGCTTGCTAACAACACTAGGTTTTGTTCAGTGTGCCTTGAGAACAAAACCTTTCTAGAACTTTTCACTTTCTTCCCATTGCCTACACTCCAAGACAGGTGTGGAACTATAATAAAACCATTTGGATTGACTGGCAGTTAAAAAACAAAGGGGTGCAGATTAATGCGGTCACTACTATATTATTATTAAAGCACGCAAAGCAATAAGGGTTAGGTCAACCTACAGGGAATGTTCCTAGCCACACAATTAGATAACAAATGTACGGTGGAGTTCAACCAGCTTTTCCATTACATTGAATGGCTAATGCTGCAACTGAATTAGGGTGTTTTGAGGTGAAATACTGGTAGATCTGGCAACAAATTGGAAATACGCCGTATTTCCAAATATGACATATCAGTGGACAGTAGCAACCTTAAAAGCAAAAAGAAAGGTTTTTAAAAGTTTAGGTTTAATTTGTACAGGTCCTAAGTTCTACTACTCTTGCTGGCATAACTCAGGCCTACTACTATAAAATGCTTATAACTATGCAAAAGAAAATCATTGCAATAAAGTGGGTATGCAGAGGAGGAAGGCTTTAAACAATTCAATTCTTGATTGTTCCATGTGATGTCTTTTATGTTTACCTAAGTCAGTGGGCAGAGAGAAGCCTGATCTGGAGTCTGTGCCATTCTCTTAAGCAGCCCTTTCTTTAGTAATACTTTCCAAACATGACCTATGGTTAGGTCAGACCCTATTTCAGTTCAAGGTGCTAGAATGCAATTTCCTGTGCAAACTGCCTCATCCCTCACTTTGAACTCAAACATTCCTAAAATACTAAACTAAGTGGATTTTTTTAATGTGTATAAAATACAACAAGTATATGATTTTAACTTGTAGTTTTCTACCATGTAAGATACAACTGGGGGAAAAGTTACAGTGTTTTTTTTTCATAATCATACACAAAAGGAACATATACTGTTGGAATTACATAAGATGCTAAGTCTTTCTTTTGCTCTCCAGAAGTTTTTCTTTCAATTTTCCCAGAAGATGAACTCAACATTATCTCTGTTATTCAAGCTGCAATCTTATTGTGTCATGCACCCAAAGAAAGAAAACATCGTAGTTGCAAAGAAAAACGAATCAGTGACCTAAAAAAGATTTTTAATCTTCCACTGGAATTTAGGTGGAGGGCCAGAATCTACTCCTCCTACTTCTAATTTTTTTTTCCCCTTTGCAGATTTCAAGGTAAAAAACAAGATTTAAGCAGCAAATATAACTCAATAACCTCTGCCCCTATACTCCCTTCCTGACTACATTGTTGTAAAACAGGAGAGGTCATAAGCTTAGATTGTTTTCCTTTGCAGGTGAGCTTTTTTCAAAGTAGGACTGGGTTTTTGGTTTGATTTTGTTGAGGATTTGGGATTTTCTTTTTGTTTTGTTTTTGTTTGTTTGTTTGTTTTGGGGGTTTTTTATATGTTGTGGGGTTTTTTGTCTACTGCTGAACTAGAACTTGTGCTTTAAACAAATCTAACAAACTTGATTTATGTTTCACATGAAATCAATACATTAAATTCAAAGATGTCTTGCTATTCTCTGCTCTTTGGCATTATATCATTAAATTCCAGGATTTTGTACCAGGAAATAACTGAATGTTTAAGAAACTAAAGACTTTCTAGCTACAAGGAATGAGTTTCTCTATTTGGGTCAAGCTTTATTATATTGTGGATAATGCAGGCACTTGCTGCAAGTAGAAATCTAGACACCATACAGCTACATCTGCATGGGCAAATGTTGGCCAGGAGAATATCTGTAGTTGTGCTGAGAATGCGATAGCATTAAACATGTTCCAAATTTCTATACCAAAGGCTAGCACTGGATTAGTGAAAATCTGATGAACTGAACAATCAATAAAAGATGGAATGTAGTTTCCCAGTCAAGTTTCATCCAAAGGAAGTCCAGATTGAGCACTCCTATGCCACACCCACACAAACCATAGCACAAGAAGCTTTGATAAATTGCATCAAGGGTTTTGCTTCAGACATGTGTTTCTGATGCAATGGAGGCACACCTACAGGGCTGCATGAGGGACCTGTTCCACTATTCCTTGAGGCAAAAATCTAGTCTATGGACCAAAATTGAAACTCTGGGCTTAGGATTTGTTTCTCCTGTGCCCAAGAAATCTTACAATGGACATCAATCCCTAAAAATGTCCTTTCAGCTTCAGAGAATCATCCTTCCTAGGAGCCTTCATGAGGCTGCATCCATTTAATTAACATTTTTTCATTAATTTGCAGGATGAATTTTCTGTTCTGCATAAATTTAAATTAATACACCAAAGCATATGGGAAAATACATCTCTTTTTAGAATGTATGAGTAATTTATATAGGATTGCAGTGATTTCAAAACCATGAAAAACCTAGGCCTAGCAACACATACTAGTAAATGCTATAGAATGAAAATTAAAATATTACTGAATGGAAATTAACAACTACTGAAACAAAGTTTTCTTTCCATCTTCATGAGAGTTGTTGGGGATTTTTTTTTGTTGTTATGTGACCTACTATTTGGTTGCTCCCATTTACAAGTCTCAGTGTGACAAAAAAGTGCCTTTCAAATTGTGCTGCTATACTGCTGTATATCTCAGCCAAAAAAAAAAAAAAATTTAGATGCATTTCAAAGTAAGCAATCCACTACCTGCATGTTAATAATTATTACATAGTTCTAGATCAGTTACTTCAAAGTTTTGATCCTTGCGCTTAAATTATTTAGCACTTTCACCACAAGACAATGGTCAGAATAGACACAGGAACAAAAATTCATAGAAGTTCCAAAGATGCTCTGATTCACATACTGTTTTATTCTCTATTAGTTACAAGTACTAATATTGGTTTGTTTCAGATATGAGGGAATGGTATGTTGTCTTGAGGTGACTTTATTCTGTTGTGTCCTCTATCACTGCTCTATGCCCAGACATGATTCCTGAGCCTTTCTATGCCTTTAAAACTGGATGCAAGAGACAGAGAAAAAAACTGAGTGAACTTTTCAAAACAATTTGTGCTTCAAGGACACAGAGATTAGCTACTGCTGCTGTGGAGGAGCAGAGGAAGCATTTCAGCCAGCTTTTCGGCTCTGTTTCTTTGGAGAGAGACGGAGAGGTTTTTTTCTTCCCTCTGGGACTTTGTTTTTTTCCCTTCTTCTCTTCTGGACTTGTTCAGAACATCAGAACACCAGAACACACTGGGAAAATTTCCACCTTAGGCCTGGAGTGGGGCCCACGCCAACCCAGCTCCAAGGAGGAGGAGAGAGACCACACCCACAGGACTCTAAAATCTTTCAGGTTTTCTCTCACAGTGAGAGGCTGTGTTATTTAACATTGTTATTATTCTTTCCCTGTGTGTTTGTTAAATAGTTTTTATTTCCTCCTTCACGTTCCGTTCCTCCGAGGAAGATCTTTTTTTTTCCCAAACCTGGTGGGGGAGGGGCAGCTTTAACCTGCCTTCCTTTGAGGAGCTGCTCCTTTTGGACGTTTCCCTGAATTTGGCCCAACCAGCACATATGTTTAATCTGGATGTTTAAAAGGTTCCACCATACAGTTAAATCTCATAAATAGGGATCATTTTCAAGGGCACTGCAATGCCATCCTGATTAGGAATGTTTCTGTGGACGAGGACCCCGACACACCCAGAATTCTCATACTTCATGCTTGCTTTCAACAGCAAGATGGAAATATAAGCCTGAACAAAATAAGTAGTGCTAAAAAAAGAAAGTTTTACATAGTCTCAGCAAAATATCCCTGCAACCAACATTTATGACCACTTATATGCATATATTATGTATATGATATATGAGCAGCTGTAAGACAAAAGTTTTTATAATTCTTGATGTATTATATTCCAGTAGCTGAACACTTAGCATGCTATTACACAATTATGTACAAAATAAAGCGAGACTTCAAAGCACATTTACATTTCCTGCATGTATGATTATAATACTATTTTATTCTTCTTATACATAATCAGGCTCTTTTGTATGCAACAATGCAAATTCACTCATAGTGAGAGTCCTATTGAGGCACTATTTTGTGTGTTTTACTGCTTGGATTATCTGTAGCACGTCTACTAGGATTAAAATTGTGCTGCTACTTGCTTTGTAAACTGGAAGTAGTTGATAGATAAGTCACCCAAAATTTCTTTAGAGCTGTTGATTGTTTTTTTATTTAAGGTTTGAAGAGGTGAGTAATGAACCTCCTCCTCTCATTTATTCCCTGTGCATGGGGCTTTGCAGCAGTCACAGTCCTGGCAGTTATCCAAGTCTGGTCACATTTATTCCTGGTAACGTACCAGCTTGTATCTGTCATTGTTACTTTCTTCTTTTCCCTAGTGATCACCTATTCTCACTAACAGTTCCCCAGTTCTCCATTTACTTTGAAATATACCTGCTGTCAAAATGATTTAAGACTTTATGTGCAAATGCTATGTTTGTTTGTTTTTAAAATGTATGAAAGACAAAATCACACAAAAGAGTCTGCGTTGTGGTTCCTGAAGTATAAACTTTGTCTAATTCCTAAAAGAAAAAAGCTTTTTAAAGACTTATAATTATCATGAACTTCAGAATATTAATTGACAACTAATTTTTTACTGAGTAATAGAAGACATTGATTTTAATCAAGCTTTTCTGAATAATATACATTGACACATTTGGGTTTAGGTGAATTGGAATTCAAGAATTATGTCTGTTATGATACTTTCTAAACTTATTCAATGTATTCTGTTCCTTCTCTTGCATAAAACAGCTGATAAGGAGCTGAGCATGCTTTCCTAGATGTTTTGTTCTGTGGTGCATCCATTTCTAATAAAGTATTACTATGAATCCATTTTTAATAAATAGAATTGTACCACATACATTTTTCAATGGAATGCTTCTGTCATATGTCTTTATCTTCTCTAGTATCCATGGCCAGCATACACAAATGATATTCTATTTTCTGTCCCTGATCCAAAGAGTAAGATATTAACAAAAATCATATGGCTTAAAATTTTAAAAATTCAATTCAATTCATCTGTTCTTCTTTGGAAAACCACTACAGTGAAAAACCTCACAACACATATTCTGAGCAAAACTCTGCAAGTTAGTGGAAAACATACTCTTCTGGAAAAACTAAGTCAAGGTCTCAAGATCTTGAAAACTAGTGGCCAGAAATGTCAGATGAGACTGAGTTTGCAGATCACCTCAGTGAACTGGACTGACTAAAGGGTTGAACTCTTAATAGGCCCTAGACTAGTTTCTTCATGGCTACCTTTAATTAAACCTATGCTAACATCAAACTTAATGCCATACAAACTTAATGCAGGGTAATTATTTCCTAGAGGGAGGTTATAAGATTCATTGTAAATGCCAAATGAAGACAGATATTTCTTTTAGAGAGTCATGCATATTTACTCCCTCCTGCCTTTAGTGTAGGCAGTCCCATATTGTGGAAAATAAATTTTGAGTATGCTTTCATCTCTACTTGCTTTGCCAAAGTGGGAACATGACAGCATGTTTACTCCTAAAATTTTAAACTCAATTTATCTAACTAAACTTAAATTAATCAAAAAGACTGCACAGTCTACCAGCACTGACAGAGCATGTTAGCTCCACATAGAAGTGTTTAGGTTTAATAACATATTTAACATTTTAACATATAACAACATATAACAACATGTTTAATATTTTAAGTTTAGTAACATGTTTAAGTTCTATTTATACACAGCAGAAAAGGAAGCTCTGAAAAGAAATGTCAGCAGGCACCATGAATATTTTATGCTTTCAAACCACAGTAGTTTGAATTGAAGTACATACTATGAGTATGTCCCAGTAGTATATGACTAAAAATGCTAGCAATATTTGTACTAAAAATATATGTTTGCACTTGCTTTATGATGGAGGTAAGAGCAAGGCAAAAAAACCTCCCCATAATTCGGTTTACAGAAGCAGTGCTCCTTCTCTATCACTCTCCTGGCAAGTCTAGTGATGAATTACCTGAGTAAAAATAAAATTTTTAATTAAACTCTTTGCAAGTATTTCTACATGGTAAGGGGGATTTGCCATTGTTTCTTCCCAGAGGAAATAATTTACCAAAAGGAATAGAATCATAGAATCATCAAGGTTGGAAGAGATCTTCAAGATCATCCAGTCCAATCATCAAATCAGCACTGTCACTGTAACCTTTAAACCACTAAACCACATCACCCAGCACCAGACTCAGAAGTCTCTTAAACACCTCCAGGGAGGGTGACTCCACCACCTTCGTGGGCAACCTATTCCAATGCCTGACCACCCTAACAGTGAAGAAATTTTTCTAATCTCTAATCTGAATATCCCCAGCCTCATCTTAAGGCCATTTCTTCTTGTCCCTCAGATTTTGGCATAGATTTTTCCCATAACTGGGAAAGTTAAAGAATCAAAACATATTTAAGCTCAATATTATTATTTCTCTTTCTCTTCTTTAGAGTGAAATTTATAATAGGATTTCAATGTACTCTCTCTAGGTTAAAACTAGATTACATTAAGTGGAGTAATTAACTAATGTATGTCAATGCTCTTTCTAGTCCAAGTGTAACAGAATGAAGGTCTCACTGAGAAAAGACCTGGGAACTTTTTTAATACTTGAAAGCTACTCCATTTTCCTGCCTTTTAACAAAAACATTTTGAAATCACACAATTTGTGCTTCCAATTAGAGTTTACTTAGTGAATGACAAAAGTGTAAATCAGAAAATCTGTTCTTCAAATTACCTGGCTTCTCCCCCAGAAAGAAAGGTCTGATTACATGTTCCTTTCCAAGGCTGTGCTGATTTGTTCTAAACAAGAACATTCACAGGGGGTAAGTCTGACATTAGTAGCATCTAACAGGATGATACAGTGAGGAAATGCTGTTTCCAAAAATCTCAACCTAATGCAATTTTTTACACAAGCTGACTTCCTAAATCAGAAGAAGACATTTTATTAAAAATAAACAGCAAAAGGAGGTCATTTTGTCTTAAGATGTACAGACAGAAAAACATCTGTAGTGAAATTCTTTTCTCTCCTCATAAACAGTAATTTCTTTCACATTTCATGAAGAAATGAGAGTCAACAGTTGCACTTCTTTTTCTAAAATAATAGCAGTTTTGCATTAAAAATTAGGTACTCTTCTTACGGAACTCTCCAAGATCGATGTTAGAACCAATGGAAAAACTTCTAAAATATATTTAGAATATTTGTGTTTGACTTAAAGCCTGCTTGCTCTCATGTCTGCCCAGGATGAGTGATGGACCGACAGAAAATGTTGTCCCTTTGTACCCTGTTTATGATACAGATAAATAGTGAGGGTAGAGGCAGGGTTTTATTCTCTTGCAGGCAGACAGAAGGTGGGATTAGGATGACTTCTACCTGCAGGATCCAATATAAAAAATAACGAACTCAAACAATCTGCGACAGTTGACAGCTGACAGTATTTCATCTGGACCAAAAGGGAAGGAGAGATTGGAAGGCAGGGGACGAAAATTTAATTGTAACCTGATCCTGTGTTTCTTCTTTGCAAGGAGTTGACTCATAATGTAGGACTTAAATTAAGAATTAGCATTTTCTGTTTTAAAAAGTTAAGTATGTACGTGATGTATACCCCTAACTAAGTCCTGAAAAATACAAATCTCCAAATTATCTCAAAATTTAAGAGATAAGAGATTTGGTCTGTCTTAGAGGTTTTTAAGAAGACCTTTTCTATAATTGTAGATTTCGTTGTCTTCCACCTACACATTCCATCACTGGAGACAGCTTAAATCACCAAAGCCTTTTAAACACATTTAGTGAAATGATTGTATTAGGATGCTGTCTTCATGCTCTTAACCTTTGAGATTGAAAATTTTTATAGAACAGATCCCTGTGCTTTTTAGGTGGATGTTTTAATGCCAGTCAGATGAGAAGGCCTTTCAGAGAAGCTGTACATTAATAATAATGCAAGGTACTTAGAAAAACAGAATTCCTATCAGAGGATAGATTCTTTTTGATACACAAAACTGCATCTACTGGTTTAAAATTGCATTTCAAGAACTAGATGCCCATTATCTACAAATATAAAGTAGTTTAGTTGTGAATAGATGCTATCTTGAGTATCTTTTTGTCTTAAATATAATGGAGGATGATGTTTATAGATCAAGAATAACCTTTTCTGTATGCTAATGGTGTAGCCTGGTCAGTCTGAACAATTGGGTCAGATTAGCATAGCAGGCTGTATGGCTTTGAAGTGTATGTTTTACAACACTTTGTCACACATTTACAAGAAAGGGAGATTCTGAAATGATAAAAACAAGTCAGCACTACCCATTTCTGCCTAATAGCATCACCATTTATACACTGTGCTTAAAAACCTGTGTTTAAGAGTTTGCTGAAGTAGCTGAGGGCAGTAATAGATGCATTCAGGAATCAAACTCCTAATTAATTTAGATCTTATTGAAGTTATTTAAAAGTGAGAACAGCAAAATTCTTTAAACAATCTGGCCTCAAAATAGGACAGAAATTCCCTACCGGCATTTTTGTTTATTTTAACAGAACCTGTTCTACCCAGTTGATTTCATTAGTTTTTCCATAATGGGTTGCTGGAATGTATTTCAAAATAACAAGATTGCACAGACATACCATTAGTCATCAAATGCATTTTCTATCTGACTTCTATGTGGAGTATAGAAGTCCTGCTTGTACAATAATCAGAATTTTAATCATCTGTCTGTAAAATTGGGTATTGCAAAAGCAAATGAGCAGCAGAATGACAAGTAGAAACGTTAAAAGAAAGAAATGCCACATGAAGATCAAAAAAAAGAAATGTGGAAGGAGTGATTTTGTCACATCCTGTAGGACAAAAAAGTGTCTTTAGCTGCTATGACAGATTTTCTAAGTAGGTACCCATCAGTGTTCTCAAAAGAAAATGCTGGACAATGAACCTTTGCACAATTAAACAATTTTCATGTATTTGACTCAAATCAGGTCTCTGAAACACAGGAAGAGACTTTTTACTAGCAAAAACCTGCAGACTGACTTAGCTACAAATTATTTTCTAAAAGGAAAACATAGGCACAAACATGAAGTCCACACTAGGTTTAAAACCCTTGAAATTAATCTGATACTGTTCCTGGTCCCTATGAGCTCATCATCCTCTTAGATTTCAGTTGAATAATTTCTTTAAAACCATTCCCTGATTTTCCGTCTCTGCATCATAAACAAGAGGAGCAGAGAAAATTCTGTCTGTACTTGAAGTCAACAGCAAAATCTGCTTTAACTTCCAAGTTGTTCTTGTGTGATGAAAGAAACCTATCATCTTACAGATATGAAAGCACCTATTTTTTTTCTCAGCTTGCTTGATCTAAGAATGAAAAGCAGTGCACACTTAACAGATGTCCTACCTTTCTTGCGTTGTGCCCTCATCACAGGTTTTTGCTGGCATTTTTCTCCCTCATGTGTCTTTGGTGGTGTTTTTGTTGTCAATGTCAAAATGGAGTAAGTTATAGGAAATTTCTGTATCTGAGACCAATCCTCACACAAAAGCTACAAAGACAGTCTTATTTCTCTAGTTTACTTTCATATTTACAGGTCATCTCTTGGAGTCTAATAGACAGCTTTAAAATTCCATGCGTCTGCTATTTTCTCAAAAAAATAATGAAAAACACAAAACAAACTACACCTTTAAAATCCCATTAAAATTCATGTTAAACACCCAAACACATTAACCTTAGAGTCTGATGCTCCAGAAATATCCCATGGCCATTTTTTATGAAGGCTTACATTTCTATATGCTCAGACTATAGCCCATTAATAAAAATGAGTTTCTCTACAGCTTTTGGATAGAATTTATTAGTGTAGTCAATCTTACATCTTAAATTATCTACTAACATTTGTTATTTTGTTCACAAACACGAGTAAAAATTTCTCCATACTAGAACATAACCTAAGTCCTTTTCTTAGTAACAACGTAATAAAAATATTTTTAATTAGGAAATAATATAACTATATGGCACTTATTTGAATGGTATCCCAACTGTTGTTACTAACCACATTTAAGTAAAACAGGCTAAACTGTGAAATTAAATTGCTTCTTGGTTTAGAAGTTAATTTCAGCACTTATTTCAGCTGCTATTTCCTGCTTTTGTGGTTTTTTGCAATTCAGCAGTATTAAACCATAATCGTTGCAAGTCTTACCCTGCTTATTGTGCACACATAATTATATTGCATAAGCAATAGAAAACCTTGATTCAAAATCTGAGCTGACATAGATTTGCCTACACACAAATGACGTATGATGTTGTTTCCCATTCTGTCTTAACAGAAATCTTTCAGAGGGATTCGTGACACCCACCTTCAGCCACTGACACTGCCTTGTTTGTCTCCTGAAGATCACTCTGTACTAAGATGAGCTCTGCCTGAAAAAAAGGGATAAGACCGAGGACTAATTTTGCAACTCCGAATCTCTTTGTGACTAATTTGTTTTCTCTCGCTCTCTCTTAATTGATCATGGTTTTCTAACTAGGGCATTTAAGTTAAATGCCGAGGGCTATGTAGCATGCACAACTTCAGAATAACTTTCTCATTAAAACATCAGAGGACAAAGTCTCAAGGAGACTTTGTAATCAATATTCCATGTTGTCTTTTATAATTCCTTCCTTCAGTGGCTCTTCCTGGCACTGTATTTATTTGCGGATCGTTTTACATAAAGGTAACTGGAGACATGCAGGCTTTGCATGAAGCTAAATTTCACCAAAGAATGTTGTTTGTTTCTAAAACAGTTATGATTTCACACAGCACAAGCTGAAAGTGAATGTAATAATAGTTTATTAGAGAAAATTCTGAAACTTTAATGGTCTTTTTAGTGGTTCCATGCTCTGGTAACACTTCAGGGAGGATTTCCCACTGGTAAAGGCTCTATAATTTAAAATAAGTGAAGACATCAGGATGTGAGTCATTAATTGTTAATTATACTCACCTAACTTTATTGGTTTCCTACAGAGTATCTAGTTAACAGTGATCTATAGACAGATTTGTTAGAATACCTGTAAACAAAAAAAGACTAAGGTATTTTATGTGATGGTTCCACACCATCTGCTACACTCTTTGAATGAAACGACAGGAAGAGGGAATAAATTTGAAATGATGTGGCAGATGGCCTTGACATAAAATGATGGCATTTATGCCTTATTTTTGTTTTCTTTTTATTTACTACTGAAGAGAACAGAAGAAGTTAAGCCCCAAATTCTATTAGACTATGGTAAAATTATTTAGAACTATAAAGTATGCCAGAAGAAAATTCTCAAAAATGTAGCTTGTAAATTCACTATAACATAAAGGGGAGAAAAGGGCATCCTAATTAATAGAAATTGTTAAAAGAGAACTTGTGTATGCCCCATCCCTGGAAGTGTTTAAAACCAGATTAGATTGAAATCTAAGCAGCCTGGTCTAGTAAAAGGTGTCCCTGCCCATGGCAGGGAGTTGGAACCAGATGGTCTTTAAAGTCCCTTCCAACACAAACCATTCTATGATTCTACTTTAGTGAACATCTCCATTCATCCTACTTTCTTACCCTTTCTAAGGCTGGCTTTTCAGCTGTCCTCCCAAATAAGAAAACCCTTACTGGTGGAAGAATCTTCTGTTTCTTAATCCAGTGTTCTTTCCTCTATGTCTTCCTGAAACTGTCAGTGAGATTCATTTTAATCAGACCCTTTAATTAACTTTTGAATTGATTTTTGGGAACCAAGTAAATAGTAGCTAAAAATGTATCTATTTTGTCAGTCGTTTCTTTCTGTCTTTCCTTTGGGACATAATCTCAGTGATCTGTTCCCAAAACACTGAGTAATCTGAAAGGCTCCACTGTGATGCTCCCTCTATTGGTGATTCAGTTTATCCCCAGCAACTGCATTAGCAGCCTTCAAGTAATCTTTTCATAAAATTAGGCCTCACAAGTCATTATTATTTACAGATGAAACCTGAAAAATTACTTGCAAGGGAAGAATAAATAAATAAATAAATAAATACTGTTACGGACCTTGAATCAGATTGATTTTGACATAAACACCAGTTGATTTTTTTTTTACGTTAGAACAGAAATTTTACCTTACCATTGCCTTTTGCAACACTATCAGCAGTAAATTTGTTTTTGTTGCTAGACAGTGAGGTGCATTCCGGGTCTCTCTGAGCATTACTTCCCATTATGAAAACTCTTTCATCTTATTTTGTAGATGGAATGCCAATGTATTTTACACCCAAATCTGCATTGTACAGCATAATTAATGGTGAAGTAAGAGGAGCCTTCTTATGAAATTCAAGTTGCAAAATCAGCTACTGAGCTACTTTGCAGTCCCCAAAATAAAAAGAGGCAAAAAAAAAGTGGTAAAAAGTTACTGGGAAGAATGTGGTTGCATTTAATTCCATGAGGCAGTGACAGGTGTCAGGACATAGAAGAACAAATTCTGTAAAAAAAACATGCACTGAAAATATTGGAAAAAATGATAAAGTCATATTACATCATGAAACAAACTTTCCCATCGAAAACTACTAGAACCTTAGCTAAGGAACCTCCTTCTATAATATTTTTATTTGGGGAAGATAAGACTCCTCTCATGTATATGGAATCATTTCTTATTATTAGAGAAAAATATAGGCGAGGGGATCTAGAGATAATAGAATGTTTTCAGCTAAGTCACAGGGGAAAAGATAACTGAAGATAAAATTCATAAAGCTCAGTGTGGCATCAGTTTTTTAGATGTGAATGTTTATATAAATGGTTATGAAAAATCTTTGATGGGGACTGGGAAAAATTATGGGGAAATGAGATGTCCTTTTTCATAGACATCTGAATAATTAAGTGGAACTTATACTAAGAACAATAAAAATAATAAAACATAAGCCATGACCCTCTTAAGAGGGTCCTTCTCCTAGGAAGTAACACAGCCTTCCTTCATGAAAGAGTTGAGAGATTGTAACACTGGCATGTGACCTAATCTTCTGTACAGGGCTAGATTTTTATATCACAATGTGATGATAGCACCATGCAATCAGGGCTGCTAGAGCAGCCATAAACAATGAAAAGAAACAAACTGAAACAATGCATTAATGAAATATCAATAAGAAAATAAAAAAAATACACCTCAGTACTATACTGCAAAACAAAAAATTGACACAGAATTATGATATTTTTCTCATTAATGCCATAAAACTACTGGAAGTGTCAAGCTGCATATTTTTGTTTGAAACATCAAATGTCTTCGTGCAAAAGAAAAAAACCCATTTCTTTCATACTGCTGCCAAAGAGTCAGACATAGGTCAAAAGTAACTGCAGTACTCTTAAAAGGGTTTCTACACTGTTTTTGAATGTATTTCATCGGAATGTTAATCACCCAAAAGAGAAGACATGTCAAGAGAAAAAGTGTGTCCCCACTGTTATTTTAGCATGAAGAGTTCAAGAATATTAATTTCATTAAGGTATATTTTCATGGAAATATTTATTTTTTATCTTTTTTTTTTTATTATTTAGTTGAATCCTGAAAGTTGTGAAGGAGAGTGGAGGGAGTAAAGGACTTTTAGTTTTCTTTAGGAGTTCATAAACTCTTTCTTGAAAGCCAGATGAATCTAAGACAGATGAGACAATCATCTGGAACAGTCTGATGTGAGACATAGAGAAGAGATGCAACACAAGAACAGTACAGATCCTCAGATCCTACTTTTTATAGGAGAAGTGACACTGAAGGAGAGAAGGAATAAAGGATTTGCAGAACCTGAAACTAAGGCCAGATAGATGAGGGAGAAGTTGAGGCTAAGACCAAAGGGTGAGAGAGAGAAGGGAAGATTTTTTGATTGTCTCCTGGAAACTGCTTTACAGAGGTCAAATGTTGCTTGAATCTCTATCTTCAGAATTATAACATACCACAGATCTGACAAAGATAACATGTAATCTTCTGCAAGTAATTATAAACCCAGAAATTTTTATTTGTATCAATGGTGTTAAAATGGTACCTGTGTTCACTGAATTGTATTTCTTAAATTTTAAGAGTAATGGACTGCTTTGGAATGAATTATGTGACTCAGGTTGATGTGTCAACTCATTTTGGTTATTGTCCACTGCTTAACAGACAGATCCATTCACAGAAGACCCTGCTGCCTTTGAAATATCATTGTTGTACAGTAATGACTCCCTTCTATCTTCAGAATTCTGGGAGGACTCCCGTAAATTAATTATCCTTTGTCTTAGAAGTGGAGACCTCCACGACACAGAGTTAGGTAGGGCTCCCTGTTCCCCGTAACTGAGGTGCCCAGAATTTTGACATTCCTTTTCACACACTTTACTAGGAGAAGATAGTAAAGATAATGCTATGGATAGAAACACACCAGAGACAAAAATTGTTGACTCTTTGCTACTCTAGGGTACCATACATGGCTCTTGCAACATAATCTGCCGCTGTACTTAACTGCAAGAGACATCACATATCTTCTACTAGGTAGATATGCTGGGCATGGGCTCCTACTTTAAAGCACCAACACCAGACATTGTAAGTGTAGGCAGTAGAACCTTAAGTCCCTTTTGACCATGGACCAGTTATCTGAGGCAGGAAGCAGTTGTGATCCACTCTATCCCCATCTATAATTTAGCTATTTCTAAATAAGAATAAAGAGATGACAATATTTATTTCATGCAGAGCTAAAACTCCTCTCAAAATGCTGAGGTGATGTCTCTTGCTGGGCATGATCCAGAAGAAAACAAATATCAAATGAGTGAGAATCAACAAGAATTCCATAATTTTAAAGGCATATATTCACCTCGACACACGTACCTTGATACCAGAATTAAAGCCTGCTTACAAAATTATACATAACTTTTGGTTCCTGTAATAGAAACAGAATCCTTAATCAAAATTACACCTAAAAATTTGTTCTTCTTGACAGTTGTCACTCGAAAATATAATCTTCCAAATTTTCAATTCTCTTATAAATTAATTCTGTCAAATATTGTGGGGGTTTTTAATTTAAAAAATGTTAAAAGTTTTTTAATCTACAGTTCTGCTTTCGATTGGTTTAGAGCTTTTTTTCACAGTGGCTAGAATGGAGCTATGTCTTGGATTTGTGCTGGAAACACCTTTAATAGAGGCATGTTTTCATTATTGATGAGCAGGGCTTGCACAGAGTCAAGGCCTTTTCTGCCTCTCACCCCACCCCACCAGTGAGCAGATTAGGGGAGCACAAAGAGTTAGGAGGGAACACAGCTCAGGCAGCTGACCCTCAACTGACCAGAAAGATATCCCACACCACATGGCACCATGCTCAGCCTGTGGGGCTGGGGGAAGGAAGAAGGAAGGCCAGGACATTCCAAATTATTTGCCTTCCCAAGTCACATTTAGGTGTGAAGGAGCCCAGCTTTCTTGGGAATGGCTGAACACGTGTCTGCCAGCAGGAAGTGGTGAGTGCTTTCCCTGTTAAACTCTATGTCAACCCACAAGTTTCCTCCCTTTTTGTTCTTTCACTTCACTTCCCCATCCCTCCAGGCAGAAATGAGTAAGTGCCTGTGTGGCACTTAGCTGTTGGCTGGGGTAAAGCCGTAACACCTGCACTACCTTGCTATGGATGAATTCACACTAAAAGGTTCCAGAGAAGAATTATGTATTTCTTCCTGCCACTTTCCCCTACAGAACTTAACTTTTTTTTTGCTAAGAATTGCTGATGATTCTTTCATACATTTGTACATGTTGTCTATTTATACATAAATAGTCATGATACATGGACCTATGCAGCAAAGCTTGTTATTTTATTTTGCTGCTTACTTTTGTTTCTTTTTAGAGAACAGAAAAGTTCAAGATTATACATTTTAGAATATCTAGATACTAATGAAAGTATTAAAAGCTATGATTACAGTCTTCTTATATTTTAATACATTTAGGTTTTCTAGTTGCATATTCAAGCATAAAAGTACAAATAAAGAACGTTCCCTAAAGGTCTTACAATCTATTCAATCATATTTTTTGTTTCATTTCCATAAATCCATAAAAATGACAAAACACAATTCTTGTTGAAAAAAATGGCATATTTTTATGTATTTATCAAGAATTACAATATCTGACATAACAGAAGGAAGACTTGACCTTTTGTGTGTTTAATTTCCATTGTTTGCAGTATATTGTTTCCAAGACAGAATGATCTGAGAGGCAATACCGTAAGAAATGGGTGGATCTGGATGGAGACAACCCTGAACTAGTTCTGCTAAGTATTGGCTTAAGTTCTACTGTTTCCCCTTAGTGTTAATATTCCTAAGAAGTGGACTTTAGAGTCCAATGAGATTCTCATAAAGTCTTCCTATTAGACAGGCTTCAAACACAATCCAAGCTAGAAGAGCTAGGAGCATTTACCACATATTTTGGTGAAGGGCATTAGGTTAATTTTAAAACAATACTACCCACACAAATAGCTAGAAAATATCAAACATCATGCTGTGTTCTATACTTTATTGCTGGCATGCTACAGAAAGATGAAGTGCATTTATTATCTTGCCATGACAGTGAACCAATCCATTTATTTTGTACTGTTACAATTTTAAGCAGGAAAGTCTGCTTTAATAACACAAAAAATAAGTCCAAGTTAAGGATATTATGACAACTATTTTATGTACTTTCTCCATGAACATGATACATTTTGACAATAACATATTACAATGATTACTCAGTAGTCACTGCTCTTTAAGATTTTTAAAGTTAAACACAAACATAAACTATTATTATAAGCACTAAAACATAAAAAGGCTCATCAACACTTAGGGAATGTTGAATGTGAAGAGTATTTGAAAGTAGTTAATGGAATGTGAAAGTATGTATTTCCATATGCCTAAAAATTAAATAACCCTTCAAGTCTCCAAAGTAGTATTCAATCCATAGTTCTGGCTTACAGTTTCTTCTTCCTCATTGCATATTTTCAGGACACAAGTATTTTAGGTGCTATTTATTTGTATTCCAGTATTGTTACAACTAGTTTTGTCAGCTACATAGAAAATTAGGTCCTTTGTGTCAGAGTTCCTTCTAAAAGTGCAAGCTTTTCATGAGAACTTCATATTTCATAGCCAGGTATGGCACATTTTTTAAAAAACCACACTTTTTTCTGGTTTTGTGTAAAGAAAAATATAACACAGAATGAAGAAACTTCATAGAAGTATTGAAGTGATAATGTAACACTTGGTTTTCAGTATAATTTATTTTTTAGATCTCCTTGCCCATTATTTCTTGGGATCTTCCTTGACAGTTATATAATTCACATTTACTACTGGAGACCTCAGGGCTTTCTCTCCTTTGCCTTTGGAACTTGTCTTTGCTAGCATTTTTAAAAGAGCATTCTCCTTCTAGTTCATAGTTTTCCTATTTTTCCTGTACTTCAAGTAAGTATCTTTCTAATGTTTTTCATTCGTTTTGTCTCCTCCTCTTTCTAGTGGAACAAAGTTGCCTGGATTCTGCAAAATGAGACCCTATGGGGGCTTCTGGGTAAGAGCCCACACCCCACACTCTGCACTAAACGAGCTGCCGGGCAGCAGACGCAGTTTGGTAACCTTCAAACACCCAGTGACAAAACCAAGCCAGCTCTGTTTGAAATCCTGCTGTGTTTTATTGCAACATCAGTGTTGACTGCATATTTGGAAATGGCTTTTGTCTTCATAAATGTTAAGTAATTTTTTTTTACTTGTTTCTTCTTTTCACTTAACCTCACAAATACATTTCTTCTTATTACAGTTGTCATACAGACAGCTAAAGAGCAGCCCAAAGTTAAAGACAGAAGACAAAAGTCTGAAGACCTAAATGAGAGTTAAATGTTTGGACATTTGTTTAAAACATGATGATCATGTTAAAATAGCCATATTGTTGCTACAACAATAAATTTACACAGTAAATTAATTTGTATTTTTGGGTAGTTTGCTAAATACCAATAAACCTAAAATTCTCAAAATAAAATCCCATAAGGTAATCTTGCCAATCAACTAGAAGTATTTTTGTCCTTCTCACATGCATGCCTCCTCTTGATATCAATAAGACTGTCGTACATATAAACAAAAAGGCATCTTTGTGAAGAAATGTTGAACAATATTTTCTTTCTCTAGAAGGGATTATTAACTTTTATGTTCAATTATTTTTCGGTATTTGTAAACAAAAATTTCCAATACACTTAAAAGAGTGCATAGGGGCACTCATTTTGCTACAACAAATTAGTATTTAATCCAAAAATAAGAGAGTTTGCAATGAACGGCTTGGCCAATAGACATAAATTTTAATGATAGACAGATAAAAGCAGGCAGAGTGCAGTATCATTTCTAATACAGTAATACAGGCATTCCCTTGCATAACAGCTCTCATTATGTAATTTCCAGTGGCAATGTAATTTATCTACTGTAATTTGCAGACACATTTAAAACTAAATGCGATTAATATTTATGTAGTTGAATTTTTTTCCAAAAGCATATTTTATTTTATTTTATTTGACCATATTCCTCAAATTATTTTTTTCCTTTCATCTTTCTGCTTAATAAATCAAGGAGAATATATACATAATGATTAATGCTAATAACTTCCTTGCAATAATATTGTGATGTACTGCATTATATGTCCTACTGGAATTAAATCTAAATTCTTTTACCTTTCATTAATTGAAGAATGGTAGTAAAGATCATAATATATATGCCAAGGGGATAGCAGAGAAACATGTAAAATGTGCTTCAGCTTTTTACACATTCTCTTAATTTATAAAATGGCTTATGCTTTAATTTTCTTAAAGCTTTTTTATTCAATATTCAATTTGCATGCAAATTGAAATGTTTCAAACTGCAATGTATTTAGATGTGCATCTTCATTTCTGTAATTTCCCTCTTCATTCCTTCCACATCAATACAAATTCTTCCTAATGAGATTATTTTAACAACTTGTATGAAGAAGTTTATTGTAATTTTCCTGTTTTGTAAATAATTATGGAAATTATTTTTGAAAAGATAGCCATCCTTTCACTGTAAAAAATCCACATGCCCCTGTGGCTGCTCAACAAACAATATTAAAGTGGCATGGTTTCATTAAATGGTATCCTGGCAAGATTTGGGTTTATCTTCTGAAAAGAACAAGCATTAGAAACAAATTCTGAGAAAAACTAAGATATTTTTCTTTGTGCACCAGTCTCTTTGGGACCAGCCTCTTCTCAACTGATAATCTTATTTTTTATTCATTAAAAACATTCAGCAATGTAAAAGTTCACAACACTTTCAAAATTGAAAACAAAATGTGTTAGACACATAATTAGTTTAATAGCTAGACACGGTTTCAATCACTTTTTATTCTATTGGAACCTGAGAACCCCATTTCTAAGTACAAGGTATTATGGATATGATTTCATATTTAGAAAGAGACAGCTGTAAAACTGTTTGGGTTTTTTTTCCTATTTTTCCTGTTCTTCAAATAAGTATGTTTCTAATGCTTTTCATTCATTTTAAATATGTCTCCTCCTCTTTCTAGTGGAACAAAGACTTATGAAGAAGATATTTAGGTCAGAAAGTGATAAAATATTATTTACTGCCCAATCAGCTATGTAAGCCCTAGAGAGACTGGACTTTATTAAGCACCTGGAGAAGAAAGCAGGACAAACTGAAAACTGAAATTATCAGAAATGAAACTGCAATTAGGCAAGAACAACTGGATTCCCCACTGCCTTGATGTAACTACTATTCAAAACTATCTGTACAGAATAGGCTTGATACTGAGAGTTGGTGAGGAGTGGAAAAAAGGAAAAAGAAAGAGAAAAAAAAAGAAATTACATTATAGATATGCTAACATTATTTAATCAACATATACTTTAAAGTATTACTGAAGAAGAACAGTAATATTCTGTTTCCCACCACCTAGAAGAAAATCAAGTGTGAATAACACTTCAGATTTGCAAAGACTGACTGTAATGGGTGATACTAAGTGAAAAATTGTGGACGACTGAGAAGTGGAATAGTTGTGTTTGTGCCAATGAAAAACATAAAAGAACTTTCCCAGAGATGATGCAGAAAGCAGAACTGCATTCCACTTCCTTTTACCTTTGGAAGTCCATTGTCTCAATGGACAATTTATGTATTCCAATATAACTTGCATAACTTGTTTTAATTCAAAAACTATGCACCCTTCCTAGGCAACTGCTCTGAAAAACAAACCATAGAGCCAAGTTTGCTCACCTTCTCTCAGACTTCAAATAAATCATAGAATCATAGAATAATCAAGGTTGGAAAAGACCTCCAAGACCATCAACTCCAACTGTTGACATAATGCCACCATGACACTAGAACATATAATTCGGTTCTTGAACACTTCCAGGAATAGTGACTCCACCGCTTCCCTGGGCAGCCTGTTCCAATGTTTATCCATGCTTTCAGCAAAGAAATATTTCCTAATATCCATCCTAAATCTCCCCTGGCACAACTTGAGGATGTTTCCCCTTGTGCTATTGCTAGTTGCCTGGGAGAAGAGAACAAGAACATTTATGAGACAAAAAATGTACATCTGAACTGCTCAGTACCTTGGTGTAACCTAGCTGCCTGCTGCTAGAAACCAGCCCACTTAGGAGACAGCTTCTAAGCACCAGAGCTGGTGACAAACCTCCAGGATTAAGTTCAACTGAGCAGATTTGGAGAAGTATATTTTGGGCGCAAGCACCAACACTGGCTGTTGGGCACCACTTGTACATTTATATCCTATTTGAGATTTATTACAAGATTCTGCAGCTCACCTCTGAAACTGCACCAGGGTGGTTTTTCTTCAAATAGTGTGCCTGTATTAATTGTAACCCCAGTATCTGAACTGCACCGTGCAGGGACAATTTTAAATTATCATTTAAAAAATAGTGATTTTTTAAAAATGTGTGACACCACCTACAGTAAGAATAATCTGAAATCACATACTGCTATTTAAGGCGATGTAAAGAATATTGCTTTCATCAGATAGACTGGGAGAAAGTGAGTCTCAGATAAAAAAAACTGACAGAGAAATGAACACAAGGTTTGTTGGAAAGTATCGGTAATAACAGCTACAGTAGCAAGACAGTGACCAAGACAATTTAAACATACGACATAGTTTACTTACAAGAGTAAAGCATGTTTTTATCAGTGTGTCTAGGCTGAGATTATTTCTTCCTAAAATTTTTATTTTACAAAGATTTTCAGAGTGTGCCCATTGTGGCATGTAAGGAGGTGGAATAGAGTTCCAAGAGTTTTGCTAAGGAAATCCATAATTTGGAGTACTTCCCAGTGCAGGAATAGCATCAGTCTTTTTTTTTTTCTCCACTAGGCAGGAATGATAACAGCAGCATTCAGAGTGGATATGAAAAGTCAGTGGAGACTGAGTTCACTAATGAGGTAAATGGAAAAAAAAGGGGTGGATGTTGGAAGCAGGGAAGGGCCCCTAGATTAGATAATAACTGAATGAGGTAGGTGTTTTCTTTCAAGCACTCTAAGAGGAAGAGAGAAACTCTGAGGGATGAAAGAAATAGAAAGGAATGCTGGTGCTAGAAGATGAAAGAAAAGCAGAAATGTTTCATCTCCTCTCTAAGTAAAGGGAATTTTTCAGAGAGAGAAATATAGAACATAGTGTGCTATCCTTTCAGTGCTCCCAGAGGAAAAAGGGTAAGTAGATTAGGGAAGTGAAGGTCACGATAAAGATCATCTCTTCTGATCCGTAAGGTCAGCTTTTAAAAATATTTTAACCACAGAGAGCTGTGGAAAAGAGGCAGCTGAGTTTTGAACATTCAGTTGTTACTTTGACATTCCAGAAACACAGCCACTGTTCTTCCAGCTCAGCCTTCTCTTGTTCTTTGTGGACCACTCCTCCTCTCTGGACAGAGGGTGGGATCATACTAACACTTTTCTCAGCATGAAAACAGAGCTCTCTGAACTGTACACATGACAAAACATGTACAAATGCCATTTCTTGGCTCACCACAGTTGCAAAGTCACAGAATATTTGAAGTTATTTGAGAGCACCTCTGGAGACTGTCCAGTGCAACCCACTGCTCAAAGCAGTGGCAGCACTCACAGCTGCAGGATTCCCAGTCAGATTTTTAACATCTTCAAGGATGAAGACTTCATCACTTCTCTGAGCAACCCGTTCCACTGTTTGATCCGTCTTAGAGATTTTGATTCTGTCTTCCTCAATACTCCTTCAGATATCTCCAGTATCCTGCAGCAGGAAAAGATTGTTTAATGAAGACACTGTGCTGAGTTCTTTAAAAGCACGTACCACAAACATATTATTTCTAGACTTTATTCCATCACTGACATAAATATATGCACAAATTTACAAAAAAAGGAAAATAATCTTCCCACCAGTAAACATATATTCATAAAGATCATTTAAAGGCAGATACTAAAAGAAAAAACTAACAGTGAAAATAAATACAACATATACAGAAGAACAACATAAGAGAGAATTCAAATTACCTTTATATCCATTAGTACATGGAGTATGCATGTAGAAAAACTAAATTATGCTACTCTTCTCCTAGTGTACTTGTATGATGGACTGCAAGTATCCAGAATTCCAGTTACTCTATTTCTCCAATAGGATATAGTACAAATATGAATTTTAGTTCTTGACTAAGAAAGGAATATAATTGTCTTCTCAAACACATTTTCACTTTGAAATCTGAGGATGAATTCATATGAAAAATTTGATCCACCTTTATGGGAAAAACTCCTTCTACTATAACTTAATGGCCAGGAAAGAAGATAAAAGAGATTAAAGTACACAGAGATAATATTAATTTATTTTTTTCTACTATACTTATAATATTAATTTTAAAAAAATCTCAAAAGAGGTTTTTCGCATAACTGTTTCAGCACGTCCTTATTATCTAAGTAGTCAGGCTTGACTTTGTCCGTTCACTCAAATCACAGTTTCTGAAATTGAGTAACATTCACAGTTATGAATTTTATTGCACACTTCTGTGCTACAGCTAAGTACCAATTTATACGTTCCATTTTGTACAGCGCATTTTGCCACCGCAGCCCTCTGAACTCCGTTTAACACGTTTAACTGTTAGCAGCCAGGCAGAGCCTTTGTCTTACTGAGCAGATGTGCAACAATAATGAGGTTCAACAACAGCACATCAATGCCAGATAAACATTTGACCTGAGATTTGACACCCTCAGAGAAAGGGAAGCTCTACATCGTGGCATTTTACATATGCATGACTCAGTATCTTCTTCTAAAAATTAGGGATTGGATTCCAGAAGGATTGAAGCAACGTAAGAGAGTGGGACGATAGTATTTTTTTTTAAAGCAAACTTTGGTATAAGAAAAGATATACCCAAGATCAAAATATAATTACAATACTTTTAAAAGACATATTTAGATACAAGTGTGTAGGGAAAGAAGAAAATTATCAAACATTCCAGGGACAGCTAAGGACTTTGAAATAACCTGAATACTGAATATTGGCATGCCAAAGGAAATTCACAGTAGTTAAACATTTGTTTTTATCTCACATCAGGAATGAATAAAAGAGGCTAACAATGTGTAGAGTTTAAATGAGGTCTTATCTGATGCATTATTACAATGAAATGAGTGCAGTTAAGACACAAGGGAACAAGTGTGCTTTCAGGTGGATATTACCTTCCCAAAAAATCTGTCTAAAAACAGATCAAGACATCATTTACTCTCATGAGGCAAGACAGCAGACAAGACAAAAAAAAAACCCACATTTTTTTTTGTATATAGACACACACATATTTATATACATATATCTCCATGTATGTATGTCTATGTAAATATATATATGCATACGTGTCTATGTGCACACACAGGTAGACCACCACCTTGAAATGTTCCATTATGGAAAAATTCATTATTAGTATTTTGAACAACATTTTAATTTTCTTCTGAAAAACAATTTTAGAGTTAAAACTGCTGTCCAAGTCTATTAAAACATATAATATACATCAAAGCAAAATAACATATGGAGTCAAGACACAAATACTTGATAAAAGATATGTAGAAGGAGACTAATTATTTGAAAACTGAAAAAAAAAGTTTTTCATCCCCAGCCTATCCAAGAAATGCATTTACCAGTACAGAAATCCCCATCTAGGTCAAACCACTGTCAGCAAAAGGGTTGATAGTGGAGTTCCTAGTAATTATCCAATGAAAATAACATATATCAGCAAAAGCACTTTTCTTCTTAAATTACATAAACTAGGGGCTTTTTCTTCTTATATAACATAAATTTTCTGTGAGTAGTGAAATTACTGACAACAGGTTCCTAAGAATGTGTGCATTTTATGCCCTAAACTCAGTTTCTATGTCATAAAATCCTTTCCTTCCCTTTTTGCCACCACACTAATGGCAGGAAACTGTGTGTTATGGCTGGTCTATGGTTATACGTAATCTAATTTTGACACCTAGTTACTGCTCAAAAAACCCCCCAACTTTAAATGGCTGACTTTTTCTTACATTTTCATCAAGGAGGGGCACTAACAAACTCCTCTACTAAGCTGACAATACTCACCGAATTTTCAGGATCCTAAAACCTTTTGCCTTTCTGTCAAAATGGGTTGAAATTGACTGGATTCATGTGTTTTAGGGGTTATAGACAGAGAACACAATTGGGCATTTTTTTTTCACAAGAGCAAGCTTTGAATGTGAGCAAAAGCCTCCATGTCAAAAGGTACTCCTAGACTTAAATGGTAATTTTCATCTGTCCTTACACAATCCAGAAAATATCAACCCTAAAGTCTAGCCCTCTAGACTATCTTTACAGTAAATGGGAAGAATTAGAGTTTTTAGGTGAGCTGTGGCTTACCTCACAGTAATGCAGACACCTAAACTGATCATCTGAGTCATGTTCCTGAACTTCCCTTAAAGCATCCATGTAGATAATTAAATTTAGAAGAGAAAGAAACCCCACTTGAGATTCTTTTAGGTGGAGACTATATTAGGAATAGGAAGAGAGTACTATTAGGTAACAAATGTCTTAAAAGGGTAATCATGAAAAAAGTAGGCAAAACCCATGAGTCTTAAGCTGTGTTTGAATTAATGAATCTTCATTTCAAGAATCTTTGGAAAACACATTTTGGAGTATTTCATAGCTAGCAATATGATTGATCCAGTCTGCAAAACTGAGGTTTAAACAGGCAAATCCTTGAAATTTTGAACTTGTCTCAATTAGCATAAAAAAAATCAAAATCTTAAGTTATCATAAGATTAAAAAAAAAAAAATCCTTCAACTGCTCTATTTAAAATACAATACAATTTAAATATTTTATTCCAGAATTTGAACATGAACTTCATTTTGAAAGTGAATGTAACACTTCTGCTTAAGAAGAATCTCAGCTTAGAAGTGAGCATAGAAGTTCAGTCATTCTCAGTGACTGCCATTAATTTAAAAACAAACAAGAAAAAACCCCAAAACCTCAAAAAATTCAGTCAGTAGGCTTTAAGTTGCCTTGGAATAGTATTTTAAATTCAGAAAAAAATTGTAAAATACTACATATCTAAGTTGAAAACATTTCCAAAGTATCATCTGTCGTATGAGGAAGAACATAATTTTTTTTCCTCTAGCAAAGGTACAACAGCTAATAACAGAAAGTTCAAGTGTGTTAACAGTGACTTATGGCATCCTCATGAAATTGAATTGTAGAGTTCTGCTCCTGAACTGTCAGAGACCTAACCTTTCTTACCAGCCCCCACTAAATCTCTTTGTGTGGCAAATACATAACATTTAAATTAGCTTCAGAATGTTAACAAGGTTATGATGCAGACTTCAGATCTTGTTTTGTCTTCATTTCATAGGAGCTGTCAACCAACTCTTCAGAAAAAAGTGGTGTGGCTACTGGGCCCTTGTTCACCTTGTCATTCCCATATCACATGTTTAACTATTAATCACACCTACATTCCCTGTCCTAATCACTATTCTAGCCTTCTGTATTTGCATTGCAATCTTGTTCGTATTTTTTATCTTCTCTTTACTTTGAAGTTTGATGCTGCTATTCACTTGCATCATGAGAGATAGGACATGGACCCTTTGTTCTTTAAATCCCTATTCATATATTTTGACCACACCAGTGTGCTACTTACTCTATTCCTCATTTCCTTCCACAAACCATTCTATATATGCAGTCTGATCCCAGTTTATCAACCAGCCTCAAAAGAGGAGATCCAGATGATTCCTACTAAATTAAATACAGAAGTGACATACAGTCCATCAAAAAAGTATTTTTTAACAGAACATAACAAAAACTTACAAGACAAATTCTTTGTCATAACTAAACCTAACACAGCTACTTTTCTCTTGAATATAGGTCATGAGCAAATCCAATGACATAATCACAATACTTTTTTACAGGAACTCTACTTCAAACATTGCTTATCTTCTTCATCCCTCCAGAAATCTTAACAGAAGCATCATGTTCAAAAAGAAGTACTATATAGAATATTTTAGGTTGATAAACCTAAGTTAGTCATCAGTAACATTAAAGAGAGTTATAATGGAAGGTGTTATAATGAACATTAAATGGGTTAACTCCCATTGCTGTTAAATTTAACTAACTAGTCAGCAATTCTTAATTGAGTTATAACAACATAAAGAGGTTTTTTATGGTGTTAATGACACTGAAAGCACTCAATCAATTAAAAGAACTGGGAAGAGCTGAACTAGATGGATTTGCACTAGAACATAGTGAAGGAACCATTTTAGAAGGATCACACATGGATAAAATGAGAAAAAAATTCTGTTCTTCTAAGAGTGAAAATGAAATCTGAAATGAAGCTGTGTGAAAACATTCAAGCAGGTGACATGCAGTAAGAGCAGAATCATATGGATTATTTAATAAACACTGTAAGCAGTTCCACCCTTCTTTCAATGTGATTGCACAGGTGCAGCAGTGTGCCCACCTCCTGCCTTAATTACAGAGTGGGAGCAACAATGAGTAAGGAAGCTGTTATTTCCATCACTGTTCTGTTAACCTTGAGTTAATAAACTGGATTAAAATTGCCTTCCATAGCTCCAGTAGTAAATAGTTGAAGATCCAGTTTACCAGACAGATAACACCTTCAAAAACATACAAACAGACCCTTGATGCAGACAAGATAAGATGGTGTATGTCTGTCCCTTGTCATAGCATTTATTAAATTGTTCAAATATCTATAGCTAAAAACATGAAATTAGGTTGAAAAGGTAAGATTTTAGTTTTGTAAATCACAATTCTACTGATTTTTAATTCTTTGAAAATACCAGGGTGCTTACTCTGCCTGATTGCCCTGTTTCCTTCTACACTGCTTTTCCTGCTTCTATAATAGAGAATAGAACCGTAAGAAAACATATTCTTCTTTATATCATCTACTGCCCTCAATTGCAATAGATTTGGACTGGTTGTAATGTTATGAACTGAAAGGTTTGTCCTTTCTTTGATTCCTGTCATATTAAACAAAATATTATCCAGCAGAAACAAACAGCTAGAATTTAGCTATGTAAGTATCCATATTTTTAAAATTTTGGCTCTAGATACTTCTCCCTTCATGTATTGAAAAAAGCAGCAGGCTATCTAACCTGAATCTGTGCACTTACAGATGAAAAGTGGACTGCTTCTTTCAGTCAATAAAGCATAAAGAATTTTTTCATCTAAATATTAGGGGGAATCATCACCTCCTTGGCTTACAATTTCACACCACAGTTGTGATCATCAGAGATACCAAAGTTTCAGATCACTCAGCCTGAGTGCAACATTGCTGTTGGCAGTGTCGGAATGCTTCGATGATTTTAGATCTCACTTTCCACAATAATCCATTAGAGTCCAAGTTCATTGTGACTCCAAGCTGTATCCTATTTCTTATCTAGGGCCACCAAATAAAATGAAGCTTCCTTTTTCTAACCTAGGCTCTTAGCCAAAACTTAAAGGCAAGCTAATTGTTTCTGTTACCACGGAGAAGCCGGTTATGGTGTCAGACATCCGTGAAGCAGCTCTGTTTCTGTTAAAATAGTCCACAGCATTGTTTTTCCTGAACACACACAAAACCCCCAATGAACTGAAGGCAGTTTACTTATATCACTTGCTTATAGTACATTTCCAACTGGATATTTATAAGACAGTTAGATGATTTGATATATGTGTTCCTTTCCTCTGGCTTATAGGATTTTGCATTTTAGAAACAAAAGGGAAAAGTATTGGCATCATTACCCTATGATGAACACCATAAATTTCACACATTACACCACTCCTACTACAATATCCTACATGCATGATGACATGTTCATTGAACTCACAGGTAAGAACACCTACAATGTAATAAATTTCATATAATTAATTTACAGGTTTTCCCTCTTCTAACTTTTCTCCTGTTTAGAGAACTCAAACCTTTTAGAGAAAACAGAACCTATTTGAATTTATATCGTTTTTGTATAATTAATGCACACTTTTATCCAATAACATTTGATTTGGAGATACGCGACAGTCTCTAAATACATGCTTCCAAGCAATGTGTCTTTTCCATCACTCCTGGACTGAAATAAAAATTAAGTATAGCACTATGCAATTAGTCTACATTTTACTAATATTTAGCTCTTTGCAGCAACATGCTCTTTCTCTATTAGTGAGCTGATCGTATATTTCAACCATTTAAACTGTACTTATTCTCCACAGTAAATGGTAGATAATAACAGTTTGGGGAATCTCAGTCAAAACGTCAAATTTGCAGCTACTCGTGAAAGGCATAGATTCATTAGTTACACTCTTGGAGACTTTATCTGACTCATGTTATTGCATCAAGGGAAGGAAAATAAAATTGGTTTTAAAATTTGTATTCTTCAACTTGCAGCCAAAGTATCCTAAGAAATATACAGAAGAAATTATTACTATATTATTTGATTAAGTATTACTTAACATGCTGTGGAGATAAAACAAGTGTGACTTTCACTGAATCTGCCAGAAAAGAGGAAGAGCATCTTTGGTCATAGGCTTGCCAAGTTGTCAAGAGGGCTTTAAACTAAAGTTGCTAAAGAAGGGGAACTCAGTCCATCCCACTCCTGGCAGTCTCATGCCAGTGCCAGTAGGAGATGGCCAGAGCCTGGAGAGGGATCACAGATCAATGGCAGGGCACCTGAAGAGCAGCACAAAGGCATTCCAGCACTCCAGAGAGTAAGGTGGCTTCATCAGAGGCCCAACTTAAATTTCTCTGTGAAAAGGCACACGGAAGAAACATGAGGAAGAAACAACAAGAAAACCTTCTATAGGTATGGTGGTGATAAAAGGAAGAGTAGGGAAAATGTGAGCCCTCTTCGGTAGAACCTGATTACTTAGGATATGGAGAAAGCTGAGGTACTTAATGACTTTTTTCCATTGGTCTTCCCCAGCAAGTGCACTACTCAAGTCACCGAAGGCAAAGGCAGGAACTGGGAGAAGGAAGAGGCACCCACTGCAGGAGAAGGTCAGGTTTGAGAACATTTACGGTGAGGTGAGAACACTTAGAGGTGCAGAAGTCCATGGGACCTAAAGGATCTTGCAGATGAATTGGCTAAGCTACTCTCCATCATCTTTGAGAAGTCATGGCAGTCTGGTGAAGTTCCCGCTGATTGGAAAAGGGGAAACACAACCTGCATTTTTAAAAAGGGAAAAGAGGAAGACGTGGGGAATTGCAGACCACTCAGTCTCACCTCTGTGCCTGGCTAGATCATGGAGCAGATCTTTCTGGAAACCAAGCCAACCATATCCTGCACTATATCAAAAAAAGTGTGACCTGCACGTCAAGGGATGTGATTCTCCCGCTTTGCCCTGCTCTTGTGAGACCCTACCTGGAGTACTGCATCCAGCTCTGGATCTCTGAACATAAGAAGGACATGGATATACTGGAGTGAGTCCAGAGGAGGGCCACAAGATGATCAAAAAGATGGAACACCTCTGCTATGAAAACAGGCTGAGAGAGTTGGGGTTGTTCAGCCTGGAGAGGAGAAGGCTGTTGTCAGAGGGGCAAAGCATAAGGAAAAGTCAAGAGATTAAAGTTGACACATGGGAAATTTCAAGTAGATATAATAAGAAAAAAAATTACCATAAAGTTGGTCAAACACAGGAACAGGCTGCTCAGAGTCAAAGATTTCATATTCCTGAAGATACTGAAGCCTTGATTGTACAAGAAGGTAATCTTTAACTTGATTTCTTTGGAGCAGGAGGTTGCACTAGATAACCTCTAGAGGTCTCTTCCAACCTAGATAATTCTACAACTGCTATGGACATCATAAATAGCAGCTTGAAAAGTAGCTACTACAGGAAAGTGCTTTTTCTGTGGTTTCATAGGACTTGACATCCAGTTTGTACACGGATATGTCTACTGCTACTCCAGACTGTTCTGGGTAGTCAAAAGTGTGACTAATTAGGGTTCTCTCTTTACCACAACCAGCTGAGCACAACACAGAAACTGCTCTATGACAGAATGAACCCGGAGGCTAGAGAAAGTTCTGTGAAAAAATCATTTACACTCTAAATCATTTTAGAGGCCACTCTATCAAAGCTTGTCAATCGTCTGCTGATAACAACCCCTGAACTTTCTAAAAGAAGCTTTTCAACCAGCCCACCTGAGTCCATGTCCAGTTGAGCCTTCAAATGATTTCGCAGTTTAGATGAAGACAAGAGGAAACAATTTGCCTTCCTGTAAGCAGTCAGATGGAGAAACTGAAAGAACGAGAATTTCTTTGCATTAAAGCAGTTACTCGTAAGCATTCTATTTTATAAATGCATCCATATGCTAAACACAAGAGTTTTCTGTTGATCCTGTAAACATTGCACTCACTGTCAGCTGCAACATGGACTACAGTAAATGACTTGACTGAAAAAGAGAGTTCAAATGCTCTAGAATGTATATCCTTGTGGTAATATCCATAAGGATTCTTTGTACTTCAGATAATCCGCTCCATTCTTATAGATGTTAAAATTTGCAGCAAAGAGAAATGAGCATGATGTGATAAGTGCCATGAGCAGGCTGGTTTTGATTTATTCCTCCTCTCCCTTCATCTTCCTATCTGACTTCTCTCTGGGAAACAGCTGCAGTCCCAGATGATGTACTATTGGTGCTGTTCTTAACAGAGCTTTCTCAAATGCTCTGTAAAGGCAGGAAAGCCGTCTGCAGGAATCATGAACAGATGATCCATGGCAGAATGTTCACTCTTGAGGCTGACAGTGCGAAGTAGACAAATGAACCATGTGCCCATTAAGTTCTTACTTTTGCTTATGTTTATACTTTACTTTCCTCGTGTTTATATGGTGTTCTGATGCTGCCACATGCAGGTATAAGAGTGCTATGATATTCAGGGACTCCCCTTTTGACTCCCAGTTACCCCACTTGCAGTTTCTGGTTTGATTCTTCCTGGCATGAGTTCTCCATATTTCCTTATTAACAAATTATCAAATACGTATATGTGTATACATATATACCGATCTTATTAAGTCAGTGCAAGCTGCAGCTGGGCTGTGAAATGAATAAAACTTGTTAAAGTTCCCAGAAAATATGAATTAATTAATGGTTTTTACAAGGGTGCTAGAATAGCAGTAGTTGTTCATTTCCTCTCCAAGCAGTGCAAGCAAAACGGTTCCAAGCATTTTGATTAGACAAGATATTTTCTAGCACAATCTTCCAGCTACCCTTGAGCTACCAGAATAAAGGGAAAAGGCAGAAAACTGACCTGCTACCCTGCAGCCTGACCTTTCATTCAGAGAAAGCCAGAATGGAGTCCTGCGTTTTAAGCCAATTTCAGTTCTAAATCTGTCCTGGTTTTAAAGCATACAACTGAAGAAAACAGATTAGCCCAGCTGGTTTAGAGTTTCAGTTTTGTTAAAAGGACCTTTTGTGATGCAGCAAATCAAGATAGTAAAAAAGAGCTAGATATTCTTATGTTCAAACTCTGTGCTTTCTCTGTTACCATAGTTTTGGAACCCTTCTCAATTAATTAGCAGTACCACATCACCATTTTACTTAATTTTTGTGGTTTGCCTGCTTGAGTTCATTTTTTACTTAATTTTTTGGGGTTTGCCTGCTTGAGTTCAGAGAGCCCAAAAGCCTCAAAGCTTATTGTCTAGATCTTTAAGACAAAAATGTAATTCATGGCACATAGCTTTTAGAGTAGAAATATTTCTATTAAAACATAAGAAAGAGCCTTGAATCCTGAAATCTGGCTAAATAGCTCAGTGTTTTGGGATCTCTTTATTTCTTAGAATAGGTAGATTCCATGTAACTTTATGATTCAAAGAGTGAGGGACCTATTTCAATGAAAACTAAAAGTTTACTTGGTTTTTGAAAATTTAAATATTCATACATCTCCCTTTATGAAACAGCTTGGAGATATAAGGTGAAAGTTGTAATAAAATTATATCTGAAATTATCTGAAGACTGTGCCTTAAACAACTGAAAGACACTCCAAAAAATCTGATTTTGTGAATAAATTTAATCTTTTTTCTTCATTAAAAACCTTTTTTATATTGGAGATTGTTGACTGTTTTTCACCTTTAAAAAGTTGGCTATGTTAGGTGTAGATACAGAGTTTGAGATTTAATGTATTGAGTCACCAATTAACAGCAACAGTTCTGTCCACAAAACTTCTTCAAAATAACTGTTCTTTCAAGGAATAAAAGCATAATAATACAAAGAACATACAAATATATTGGTGAAGGAGGTGGACGTTACGCCTTCAAGCTCTGGAATTTTTTTTTATTCACAAAAAAATTCTTTAACAGTTATACAATGTATCACATTCATCTCATCTGAGATATTCATGCAGTACCTCCTGCACATTCTTACTAGCTTCCTATCAATCTACTTTATTTCCTTATCACTAGCTTCCTATCAATCAACTTTATTTCCTTATCACATCTGCTTAATAAGATTTACTATTTTTTTTGATCTCTAAGAATGAAACCTATGTTTCTGTGTGCTAGCAGTTTTTGCTGCACTCTGGCTTGAATTAATTGCAATTCTTTTTGTCTTCTGGCTAATCTTCAACAGTATCCATGAAAGAACTGCTTTCCTTCTTCTCTCATGTTAAGGGATGTAACTGAGAGGACATGATGGAACTAGTTTTAGTTCAACTGAAATGTCAGCAAAGAGCAGGCTGTCAAATTTGACCTAACAATAAGCACCTGGCCTGTAGGAGACTGGGGACTTTTAAGACATTAATTTATGTGAAACAACTTAAACCAGGTCCAGTGACAGATGTAACATACTTTAACTTAACACTTTTACTTTTCCCTGCTGGCATATTTTTATTTTCATAATGCAGTATTCACTTGGCTACAGTAAGAGAGGCTGTCACTGACTGTAGCAGTCACAGGAAAAAGAAAACTAGTGAGACACCTGCTTATTTCAGCATTGAAGATAATCCACTCACTACAAAAACAAACTGTTAGAAGATGAGAATGAGAAATCTGAGCCAAAATGCTCTACAGCCTTGTAGCTAAGGTGATGTTCTTAACACGTAAGGGCTTGATTGTCTTAGGAGGGATTTCAAGCCCAAATCTTTCCCTTTGCATCCCAGAGGTTAGAGGAATTATCTGTAATTAATGTCAGGAGCTTTCTCCTGTTGCACTTGAGAAGGGCAATTAACCTGACTTAGACTCAGACTCAAGAACAAAATTTAGTGCTGGATCCCAAATGGAGGCAGGTGGTTCTGTTGATTCAGGTGGGCGACATGCTGAGTTAGTTCTCTTAGAAAAATCTCACACTGTGAGTTTTCTTTTGAGAAGCTTCTCTAATTTATTTACATTCCCATTACTGATTCTAGTTTCCTTTGGTTTGAGTGGTATGAAAAGGAGGAAAAGAAGCTTCTTTGGCTAGGTTGTGGTCACTGTTCACTGAAGTTATGCGATACTACATAACATACCTTGTTCCCACATCTTTATTTATCTCTATTTTCTACTCCCTAGACAAGCACATCTAAATTACTGAAAACTATGAAAAATTTCTAGACTTTTAAATGATACATTATATTTTGAGTTCTTGTTCCACGTGGAATTTCAATTTATGAGTTTCCCTGGTGATTTTTGGCATCCTAAGCAGAGGCTCAATACTGACTTCCTTGTGACTCTCACCTACAATCCTTTTGCAAATATATTATTGACACCAGTAGGCTTAGCCCAAGAAAGGAAAAAAAAGAAAATATTTTACCTAGAATGCTAAAGTAGGTATTAGAATATACTCCAAAAGATTTATGCAAGGCACCATTTAAAATTTATGAAACACCAAAGGAAGAGGATCAGATTTTTTCTTTCTTTGCTGCATTAACACTAAGTCACACTATCTTTCAAAAAAAAAAATAGTAACTCAAAAAGCAGAAATACATGAGGTTGTCTATACACCATATTTCCACATCTACCAGCCTCGGCATCTGGTTTCTAGACTGAATCTGTGTAACACAGGGATGCCTTAAGACCAAATCAGAAGTTACAAAACAATTCACTTAACTTGTTTTAGGGTACATTTCCAAATCTGGAAAGATTAGCAAATATATTTAACCATGACTCCCAAAACTGAAAAAACTCCCAGTACATTTATAAGACACCAGAACTGTTTTAATAAAATCCTAAAACTGATTACATAACCTTTAGCCTCCTCAGAAAATATTTCATTTCAGTTTTGAAAGGAACATTTTCTGCTTTTAACATGTCATTATTTAGCTTTTCTTAGAGAGGCGTGTTGTTGCAGGTCAGATAGAGATCATGTTACTCATTAAATATGCTTGATGGTGACATCATGACCACATTCAATCACAAAATTTTAAGTACTTGCATTTCATCAAGCATCATTTCGGGAAGTAACAGCCTTTCACTTCAGCACTTCAAAAGACAGTTTTTCATTCCATGCTGTGTGAACAAATGTTCCTGTTCTTAGCCACTGGCAACTTTGGGACTGTGGTGCAACACACCATATAGTTAAAATTCCTCATCTGTAATGCCCAGTGTGACCCTGGGAGAATTATTGATACAGTGACAGCTCAAAATTTTGTTCTCACCCTTCCTGTGTAACATCAAACTCAGTAATAATTTTAAAAAGCAACATACTCACAATCTATGTCCAGGGCAGAGTAGGTTAATTTGAAATAAGCAAATCAACTTACGTTACCTAAGGACAGAGGTTTGATATTCCTGGAATGAGAAAATGTCTTTCTTTATTTGGGTCTTGAGATGCCACTGTAACTCAAATTCTTACTTCCCTTTCAACGAATCATCGCTGGCTTAGAAATCTTTGTCAGCACAAGAAGGAAATGGATCTATTAGAGCAAGTCCGGAGGAGGGCCACAGAGACGACCAGAATTGAATCACCTCTTCTATGAAGACAGGCTGAGAGAGTTGGAGTTGTTCAGCCTGGAGGAGAGAAAACTCCAGGGCGACCTCAGAGTACATTCCAGTACCTAAAGGGGGCTACAAGAGAGCTGGAGAGGGACTTTTACAAGGGCATGTAGCAACAGACAAGGGGTAATTGCTTCAAACTCAAAGAGGGTAGGTTTAGTTCAAATATTAGGAGGAAGACTTTTTCTTCGTTGTGGTGAGACACTGAAAGAGCTTTCCTAGAGAGGCTGTGAATACCTCACCTCTGGAAGCGTTCGAGACCAGACTGGATGGGACTCTGAGTACTCTGGTCTAGTGCAGGATGCCCCTGCTCACAGCAGCACGGTTGGCACCACGTGACCCTTAAGGCCCCTTCCAACCCAGACTAGTCTATTTGATTTCATGAAAATAAACACTGAAGAGTTTTCCCTTCCCAGGTCGCTCTATGACAGATAACTAACTGAGCAATACTTACACAGAAAATATTGTCCTTACACAGTAGGTGTTGGAGAATAAATTATCCCACTTGTGACACTCAGGATATACATGATCCAACGAGGATTTCATTTCAGTTTCAGATCTTCCTTTCTATTTCACCACACCATTACACTCCTAGAAAGTGAACAAATAAAATCATTGAAGAGCACAGTCATTTTATATTAATTTACTTGTTAATTAAGTTAGTGCAGTAACTACTTACTTAATTACATTCTCCCATCTACATTATTCCTTGTTATAAACATTTCTTCTGACTCTTGTTCCAAAAAAAGTCTTAACTGTCTTGCCTTGCCTCACCGAATAGGTTTCAAACAGCTTGTCCCAGTTTTCTGGTGTTCTGGTGCTTAATAATGACAATTTAAATGAAAAAAAACCCACAACAAATACAAAACCAAGATAACCATCCAGAGCAGGGGTTTAAAGACACATTAGAGAGATTATATTCCTCCTGAGCTTGAAATGTTTCTCTATTCCTCAGACCAATCTGAATTTGAGATCTGAGTTCTCATCATCAGGTGAGCATCCTAAAATGAGATCAGCTAAGGACATGCTATTCATGAGATGTTTGCTATGTTGAAGCTGTTCCTATCTGTAAAATTAACAAGTATTCCTGGAAGAGAGTGAAATTCTCCAAAACTGAAGGCTCCAGTGCTACTCATTACTGCAGTAAATTTTTGTTTATGTGAAGCATAACATTGTCACAGAAAAGACAAAAAATATTTTGGTTTGGGTTTCTTTTGCTTCTTTGTTTTCTAAAATGCCTTATAATTAGAGGTTGAGTAGCAGGAGCAGGAAATAGAGATGGACTCTTAACTCCAGATTTTAGAGTGCTCAGGAGACCTCAGTTGGAACAGTATTATGCTCGCTGTTCCATCAGTCTTCTTCTAGTACATCAGCATTGTTCTACTTTTTGTTCTTTGCTTTTTAGTGTCAGCCCCACACAGAAGGCACCCAAATGCCTGGGGGCAAAAGGAAATGTAATTTTAAGAAATCAAAGTTTTGTTTGGATTAAAGATATGCAGTTAAAGAAGAGAAAGGAGGAAAGAGGATTTGCAGAAGGCTTTTCACAGTTTTCCACAGCCTTCTGAACGTATCAGAAGGAAAGAGCATAACTTCAAACACAACAAAAGAGAAGAAAATTAGTCACTGATATGTTTCTATCTATAAAGACAGTTTTGGGGGTCTATACATCATTAATTCTCAGTGTCATGTTTAACAACTGCAATTTACTCTCTATATTTTCCTATGTTTCTAAGAAAAAACATGGACAAAAGGATTACTACCACCTTGGCTATGTCCAAGGACTGAATCTAGGAAAACCAAGAGAAGCAGTCTTGAATCTTACATTAGCAATTCATAGATAAAGATATCATTCAACAACAGGAAGTCGATTTCTGACTTGCCAAATCAGAAGCTTTAACAGGCAGGTACGCTCCATGAATGAAGTGGGACAGAAGCGAGATATAACAGAATGAATGGTGATTGCACCATTGGAAATCTAAATGACTGCTTGCAACCTAGACACCAGGGAATGAGTGGGCATGTTGGCAACCTGTTTGTATTAAAGCCTGTGGAGGTAATACCAAGGCAATTTAATAGTCAAAGGATTTCAGTTTTCGTGGTTGTTAGTCTACAGCCTCTGTTGCTTTAGGCACATACACACAAAAAACTACAGATGAAAGTAAAGAAGGCCTTCTCTTTAGACCAGTCTGATAGAAGATCATTTTGTTAGATGGCAGAACCAGTAAACATAAGCACACTGAAACATTAAACTGAGACCAGCTTAGACCCTAGAACACTAAATTTAAGAGTGGTTTGTATTTGGTTAGCTACTGAACATGCAGTGAGTAAATATATACAAAAAAACTAATGGAACCTTTTCTCTAAAGAGTTTCACAGTACACAGTCCACAGTTCACAGGATAAATGACATTCTGAATAGAAATCAAATTAATACAAACACAGTATAGGCAAGGTAGCCCAGCTATTTATTTAACATTTCCGAAAGAGTAGAATAAGAATGTGACCTTTAAAGTTGTTGGTCCAGAACAGACCCTCTAGCCATGTTATTTTTATTTATTGTATAAATAAATAGAGTCAAAATCCCTTCTGAAGTACTTTTCCACACTTATTTATTAATTAGCTACAGTTAGGAAAAATTTACATGCCTGGGGAGTTTAAATACTCCCATGCTATTGTCACACTAGAGTCATTCATCTGCAGCTAGCCGTATATCCATTAGATCTGTTGGGCGTATTTCTGTATAGTGGATGAATTTGGGTTGTTTGCCATCTGAGCTTGAATTATAAAGTGCAGTTATTTTATTCATCTATAACCTCTGATGAAACCTTGCTGAGATAATCTTTTGAGCCTATTTTCCCCCTCAGGTATAGCTACCATAATAACACTTAGCAACTGACAGGCAGAGGAAGTTAGGGATCTTCAGCCGGGAGAAGAGAAAGTTGTGTGAAAACCCCATAGCTACCTTCCACTATATGAAGGGGGCCTACAGGGAACCTGGGGAGGGACTCTTCATCAGGAACTGTAGTGACAGGACAAGGACTAATGGGTACAAACTGAAAGAGGGAAAATTTAGGCTAGCCATATGGAAGAAACTATTAACTGTGGCCGTCATGAGGCATTGGAACAAGTTGCCAGAGAAGCCATGGATGCCTCATCACTGGAAATGTTTAAGGCCAGGCTGAATGGGGCATTGAGCAACCTGGTCCAGTGGAGGTGTCCCTGCCTATGGTGGGGGGCTGGAGCCAGATGATTTTTAAGGTTCCTTCCAACCCAAACCACTCTATGATTATGATTCTATAATAATTAATATTCTATAATTTTGCGTTACATTCAAACTTAAACTTTGGCTTTAGCTTCAGAAAAAATGCCACTTGGCAAAACAAAATAGTGTCTTTCAGACTAAAAAAAATATCAAAACTGATAGGAAACAACTTCCAGTTACAGTATTCTAAAGGTAAAGTTGGGGGTGAGGGCCATTCCTGTGGGAATTAAGACATTGTAAGAGGGGGAACTGGAATGAGTCTACACAGCAGGAATAGGTCCCATTCTTATTAGCCCAGGGACAGCAGCACAAGGTCGAGGTCAATAACAGCTCTGTAGAAAACCATTGGCCTCCTCATTATGTACATCTGCTCTTCAGTGGTTCCATTTCTCAAACTTAGTGCAGTGCTGCAAACACATTTTCTTGTTACTGTTCGGGTTTTCTGAGCGACTTAGACATTGCTTTGGGGAATGAGCAGAACTTGAGACAGAGTAGCAAAGTGATGGGGATGTTAGTCTGATGGAACACCCCTTTTCCTTCCCTCCCTTTTTTTTCACCACAAAGTTTCACACTTGGAGTTGTTTAGAGGAGCACTGCCTACACCCAACTAACTGGCAGTAACACCACCTTGTAAATAAGACCAAGATGCATCTTGGAGGACAGGTTTTGTCATAACTTAAGTTTTTCTGATAAATATTTTTTCCTCACAACCTGTTACTGTAGCTGGCATGCACAACACTCTTTTAAAGGAACTAAAGGCTTTATAAAAACAAACAAATGGGGAGGGGGAGAGGGAGGGAGGGGAAAGTGTTCTGGAGAGGAAAGAGGCATTTTGGCAAGTAGAAGTTTTTGACAAAAGGAATAAAATAAGGTATGGTGAGCAGATGGAAACCAGCTAAGCTTCACACATGTTTTTTAGACTGGAAAGATGTCAAGGAAACATGCCACAAAGTCATTGCCAGAAAAATCCACTGTGGTGAACAAAACATGTAGGTTCTATCAAAAAGGTCATAAATTTCATCTCAGCATTTAGTTGTTCAATGAACTGATTACAGTAATGCATTTTAACTAAAAAAACTAGGTCAAGTAAGGAGAAAGGAAACCCCTGAAGTCCTTGGCTATAAATGTGTTCTATACAACCTACCAGCGAAGAATTATTTAAAGATTATTCAACCTAAACTCTCCAGAGATCTCTGGTTGGACATTTATTATTTTCCTACAAGAAACCTGAGCCACTGCTCTGACTTACTGCTCCAGTTTTAGAATGGAAATCTCAATGGAACTTGCACTGATATAAAAATGGACCGTAAAAACTACAGTAATGAATCCAGCTCAGTGACATGACGAGTACTGAAAGTCTTTTTTTTTTCAGTTTCTGAATTAATTTTCCAAGAGTCAAGTTTTTAATGTTTAAGAAGAATTAAATTTCTAACTGCTCTTTGAAAACACAGCATGGAAAAAATTTTGGATTAAAAACACCTGATTCATGAAAACACACCTTGAAAACAGTACTGACTAAAATTGTCTGGTGTTTCTACCATTTTGACTACACCCTGATTAATTTAAACTGTTCTTCCTAAGCTTCTATATATTCAAAAATGACAGTGAAACTGTATGAGAAAGGTATAAGCTCCTAGTTTGAAGACTGCATTTAGACAAACTCTTACATGCCGTGCATAATGGGAGGGGGCTCTTTAACTGTTCCTCTCTATTTGCCAATCAAAACATAGCTAAGCTCAGAAAGTGGAGATTATAAAAAATTTACCTGGCTAAGTTGTAGGTTAATGTAAAACAATATAACAATATGCAGTAAAACCTTTAAGCATTTTTGCTCCTTTGAAAAGACTTACTTTTTAAGAAATATGTATGAGCATAATGTGGAAAAGCAAAATATTTTTATAAATTGCTGTAACTCTTATTTAGGTATTTTCTTAACTCCATAGAAGTTTGTGTATTTAGTCTGAATAAAACTGGCAATAAGATGCAGCCACACAGAATATTTTAGGTATGTAATGCATATTTCGGCAGGTCCCCCACTTCTGTATCTGTAGACTTATGATCCCCAAACATTCCTATGTTTGTCACCCTTGAACAGAAGGGTTTATATGTACTTATACCTTAGTAGAAATATCAATCACTACTCTATATTTTGCCCCAGTTTTGCAATAATCAATTACTTGATCAAGAACTGATCTTTGTTATGTTCTGGCTTCCAAGAAACTGGTAAAAATCCTTGCAATGTTTCCATGAGAATGATATTAGAAGATCAACAACCACATCAGGATGTCGAGTTTCACCTGTATTTCACATCACACAGGATGTGATGCACTAGATGCATTTTTATCTACAGGTAGGAAAACAATGTACCAGTGTTGAAACCCCTAAGAGCAAGCTAACATACTTGCTAATGCTAGCAATGTGTTATATATCCCTTCATTTCCCCATGAATGCAAACCTAGTTTTAGATGCTAAAAATCAGGGTCTAAGATCACTCTTAGCTACCTCATATCCTACTAAAAATTATTATTATGAGGAAAGATGACATCATAGTTTTCAACAATATATTTGCATATTCCCACCTCTTTTTCCTGAGTCTGGTTGCAAGGTTGTGCTCGCATTATTACCTGTTCCAAAGAGGCAAAATTCCTCAACACATCAACACCTCTGAATCACTGGCAGTAAAACTATAGCTGCTTTTCCCAAGCCTTGCCTCTCCCACCAGCCGCTACCTGTGCTCTAGTGTGCAGCTTCTCACCATATGTAACAGCAGGGAGGTTGGCATGCAGCTTCTTCCAGCAGCCTAGACAGTGAGGTCCAGCTTTTTGGTAACCCATAGTCAGAAGGATTGATTTTTCTTGTATACCTTTGATTGCTTCTGACACAATTACCTCTTGATGATGTTAACTCTGTGACGGGTATCACCCAGTCTTTAGTCAGGCTGTACTTAATTATCATTTTATAAATCCTTTATTTTCATGCTTTCAAAAACTAAGATAATACTTGTTAAATATGTAAAGTGTTTGTACTTACGATTTACTTCCTGTTTTCATGTACACTTTATGTTTGGTAGACATGCAAGCTAAAACCCCTCTTCTTTGTATTCAACTGGCAATTAAACCCACATTATTTTACGAGATCTGGAAATATTTTTTTACCATCTTGATCAGTGTTTTCAAGTTAGTAGTAGCCTAAACAAGAGTTACTTCCAGGAAAATAATCACAAAACCCACCTGGACGTATGTGTGAGACTGGAATAAAAAGATTACTGGCTCAAAACAACTGAAATGTGTGTGGGGAGGAAAGGGCAGATCAAGTTCTGCAAAGGTGGAATGGTGCTCTTCCCCACACCCCGTCCCTTTTGGAACTCCACCCTAGTCACAGAGAGGCTATCAGACCAGAAGCCCCACCTGAGGGGAGCTGTGGCCACAGGAGGCCAGAGCAAATTAAAAACCATTGCACAAAGACACACATGGCCACGTCCCTATTGTCCTTGAATTTCATGGCATCTGAGACCACACTGGATCCAAGGGTGATAGATGTATCTTTCTTGTCTCTCTCTTTTTTCTCTCTTTCTCTCCTTTTTCTACTAATTTCTTCTTCTTGAAGGCTGGGTAATTTAGGGTTGGGTGGGTTAGAGTTTGCTAAATCAATGCTTAGTGAAAAGCTTTATTTTGATTGAAATTTTGCTTGAAATTTTGCCAGGTTCCTGATCTTCTGAAGTTTGCCAGTAAAGTTTGTTTTCTGACCTCCCAAGAACTTTTTTCAGGCTCTCCTTTGAGCCACCTCAGGGAGAAGTAGTACTTTAAGCCGCTTTCAAATAAACTCGCCGTGCAATGACGGGGATTTACAGTATGTTCCTCTGTAACCTGCACTGGGTGACCTTGCCTTGGCAGGGGGCTTGGTCTAGATGATCTACAGAGGTCCCTTCCAACCCTAACAACTATGTGATTCTGTGAAGTCCTCTCTGAAGGGCAGACCAGTTAGTCCAAACAGCAAACAGAGTGCTCTCATCCAGTGCAAGAACATGGTGTTCTGTAACTAATGATATATAACGGAAAAACTCACAGGTCAGATAAACAAAAAGCTGAAGTTAAAACAAAACCAAAACTGTCTGACAGATGTTTTTAGCACTTCAGAACTTCAAACATGGACCAAAATGTTTGGCTACAAAAACCACCTTTACACTAACTTTCTTGTATTACTACAAAATCTGATTTTAAGGATACATTTTGACTACATCTAATTGAGGAGGTATGTAGTTTACCATGGAGTCTACATAGCACAGGTGTATTTCCAAATTATGGTGAAAACTAGATAGTAAAAATGCTTTTTTTGAAAAATAAGGCAAGTATTTTAGAAAAACACGACATATTTTACATGCTATAACTTGTTAATACTGATACTCAGGATTTATCTTTTTGGTTTCATCTCAGGCTTCCAAGCACCTTAAGAGCACTCAGCTTCAAGTTCCCAAGTAAAATAAACCTTGGGTTAATATGCTGTTTTAATAGTTACTTGTGAAGAAAATTATTTATTAACAAAAACACAGAAAAAGCCACATAACATGAGTCTCAGAAATACCATATTTTATTCTTAGTCCACCAGTCCCACAGGCAGAGAGGTTATTTTCAATCCTAAATTTTTGTAGTGTTAGTGATTGCCTTTTTTGTTTTACAGCTCTCTCTTCAAGACTCTCTTGACACTCAACTATAACAACAGATTTTTTAAAAAGAAGAGAAAGCCTGGAAGTCACTACTGGCAGTCAACCATTAAATGTGATTTTTATTTCTTCTCATCAGGCAGAGAACCAATAAGTTATCTATGAAGCTGAAGCCAGGAGCTCTCTTACACTCCATTTGTACAACCTATGCACACTTCAGTGAGGACCTAGTGACATAAATAGGTTTGTAGAAGCCTATAAGACTTAATAAAATAAACACCAGAGCGAATAGCGTGTATATATAACATTATGGAGCTTTTAGAAAGAGAAAGAGAAAAAAATTTTATTTTGTAACACTCAAAACTTAGTTGAGAAGTGAAAAAGACCATGGAATAAAATCCCTGTTCTTTTGAAAAAATGCTGGGGGTTTTGCATTTTTACATAACCTTACCCATTTAAATTTATGGGACTTGTTGGACAGTACTGCTAATTATTTTCCTATCAGAGGCTTCTGCACTCTAACTGGCAGAACTGTAATGAGTTCACAGATGGAAATGGTACTTGGGTGTGACAGAGGAGAGGTAGATAATACAATACAAATGTCCAAAAAACCAAATTCATATCATGGAAAAGTCTTAAACTGATTCCATCAACACAGAAAATGCAAAGCCCATAAAAACCCTGCTGGGATGAAAGACTTGTGTTGTCTCACTTTACAGTGGTCATTCTGGGAATATGTCCAAAACAAGGAATACAGCCTCTCACACACTACCACTACCAGCCCTTGGGGATTCAAGTGCAGATCTCCACAAACTCCATAATCAATAATACTCACTTCGCTTCTACTGACACTCTTCCATCATATAATTTCCTCTTTACTCTGTTTTGTGTTGTACAACTACTTTGACTTAAAGGATTTTTAGAACTGAAAAATCAAAAAGCTTGAGGTTTTCTGCAAGTGGCTGGAGGAGGGAAAGGCAAATGCAAAAGAAATGCTATTTTTCAGAACCAGAAGAAAGGTTGCAGAAAAAAATGCATATAATCATCTCACCTGATTGACCTCCTGCTAATATTGTACATTTCACTGGCTGATTTGATCAAGGCCTGCTTTGCTTGAAACAGCTGTTCTGGAGGCACATGGTCTGAGGCAAGCCTCAGTCAAGACAAAGGCAGAGTAAACTGCTGCTATTTGCACAGGGCAGCATGTACAAAGATGCTTCTTATTAGGCCACTTGCAGAAGTGAGCCTACATTAAAGCCTGGGAAAGTTTCATCAGAACAGAAGACAGCCAGTACTTATTAATTTAGATGAGTCCATTTGCATTTTAGTCAATCTAGCAAGAGAGAATAGAGAGAGAATTAAGTAACTGGTTCTGGAAGATTAGACTTTTTCTTCCTCCAAATGACATGAATTTAGGGAACACATCTAAGCCTGAAAAGCAGGTGCTTTACTGTATATCATACAAACATTTTTATAGTGCATAATACTCGGAAAAAAGCCATGATAACAAGTCAGGTGGCTTTGCAGTGAGAGGACTCATACCTCATTATGGAGAGAGGCACCAGAGACCTCTCAGGTGTGATTCCTTCTTCTGGTTTGTCTGGAGGGATAGTATGGTCTTTAATTGTCTCTTAACCATGATGAAGTTTAATAAACCTTTTCTCAGAAATCAGTTCCTTTTTATATCCCAGTGTACTTGTTTTGGCTGTGATACAGTTGATTTTCTTCATAGTAGCTTGTATGAGGTTCTGTTCTGCAACTGTGCTGAAAATAATGTTGATAATACAATTTTAATTACTGCTGAAGAGTGCTTACACAGTGTAAGGACTGTGAGTCCTAAAACAGGATGCTATTTATTCCAAACAGAACAGCAATGAGCTCATCACAACAGATAAAAACCTTGTTCAGGAGTTAAGTCAATCTATCATAAATAACTAAGCCTCAAGACAGCAAACATATTTGCTGTCCAAAAGATGTAAAGACAAAATATGTTTGTCTTCTGCAGATGAAGATAATCCCACAATCCTTCTCCACTATCCTGTAAATTAAATCTTTCCCACGAAACATATGAGAAGTCTTCTGTGTCCTACTCCTCTCCCTTCTTTCAAGTACAAATTTCTGATTCAACCTCTGCAAAGATATGCCTGAGTGGTTTCTCCAATGGCCCATCCATCAATCAGTACCCTAAGACTTCTGGTCTTTGCAATTGTCTCCATTATCAACTTTTGTTCGGGGTTGGTGTGTCTTTGAGTATATTGTAATAATTTCCCTGTCTCTTGACCTGTCTTTTTTATGCTGACTAGCCATTAATCAGATATTCTGACAATAATCCTTACATTCTTCTGATCCTTGTACTAATTTAAAAAATGTACACCATTCCATGAGGATTAATATTTTTTGTCATTTGGTTGGAACACTACCCTTATTTGTTGGCAAAACAGAGTAGCAGTCAAAAAAGATGTAATGAACATTTTTTTACTTTAGTCTTTAACCTCCAATTCACATGACTGATGTTTGTAGGATATCAAAGATTTTTTTTGCTCCCAATGAGTCTATTTATGGAAAGCCATATGGAAAGTCATATTTTCTCTTCCTACAAAAACTGTAACTAAGTGACAGTGGTCAGTTGGATAGATTTTGAATAGCTCCTAGCACGTCATTGTCAGATGGGATGTGAGTGACAACACTTCAGTTTCGAATGTGACAGGCATCTATGGCTGGATCCATAGTGATTTTAGCAGATCAGTTTTAGCTTGTTGTCATGGTTTAGGCATGGTATTCCCCAATTTGGTGCTCCCACTGCCACACGTTTTCCCTTTCTTTCCAGCTAAAAGCACAAAAGGCAAAGATCACGGGTTGAGGTAAAACCAATTTACTGGAAACAACAACGAGATAAGAAAATAAACTGTAACACCAACAATACTTATATCAAAAGTGTGCAAAGAGAGTGTGTTTTACATGCAAAATACTCACCAGGCCTGGAACAATGAAACAATGGCAGACTGACCCTCCATCCACCACATTTTTCCAGCACTGGAAAGGAACACCCTTTCTTCCAGGCAGCAAGAGAGAGATTCCCCCACCCCTGGCAATGACCTAAGATGGTATGGAATAACATTAGGGTCCTGGCCATGCCCACAGGGTTCCAGGCTCTGCCTGTCACTGCTACTGTGAAAAATTAACCTTGTCCATGGCTGAAAACTGGACACTTATATGAAGTTGCACTCTTTTATCTCCTTCTTATTTATACTGCCTACCTACTGCTTCACTCAAGCTGGATTATAGAGACAGCAACCAGTTCACGTAGGCAGGATTTACCATCCAAATTCTTACAAGGTACTCCATGTGACGTCAACACTTTTTAAGGGTTTTGTTGAATGCCTAAACAATTACTTGGACTTTTTCTGAAGATCTATTGGGACACTCAGTGGAGTGAACATACAAGAAAACTTGATGCTTTTTTGCTTTAGCTTCTTTTAATAGTTATTCAACTAGGAAAGAACACAGATAGAAAACATTTCATTTTTCATTATTTGAATTTTCATTATTGGTGGGATTATCAAGTCTGAACACGAACCTCAGTGTTCCTGAAGGAATAAGCATACTTGCCTTATTGAAACTGCCACACACCTTCTCCTGAGTTAAGCTTTCCCCAGATTAACTCAGGAAAGGATGCCCAGAAACACATCTACAGTAGGACTGAAACAAAGAGTGCATAACTATTCAGAAAAGCTGAGAGTGGTCATCAGCTTCTGTGTGAAAGGAAAAATTCATCACAGAAACCAGTAGATTTCTGTAAAACAAGTCAAATTTCAGTATTTGTAAAATCACATAACTGAAGTGCTACCTTCAAAATGCAAAGGAAGAGGAAGAATAGTTGTATTCTATAAGGACACTTGGGGAATCACAGTTTCTTCAGTTACTCAGGTCCAAGGCAAAATACACTGAATTTTGTGTTCACTTTTTGACCTCTTACCACAAGACATTGAGGTGCTGGAGTGTGCCCAGAGAAGGGCAACAAAGGTGGAAAAGGGTCTGGAGGACAAGTCTGATGAGAAGTAGCTGAGGGACATGGGGCTGGAACCTTATCATTCTCTACAACTACTTGAAAGGAGGTTGTAAAAAGAGCTGAGGGTAGATCTCTTTCAGGTAACAAGTGACTGGATGAGAGGATATGGCCCCAAGCTATGCCAGAGGAGGTTTAGGTTGATCATTAGGAAAAATTCTTCACCAGAAAGGTTGTCAAGCACTAGAACAGTCTGCCCAAGGAAGTGAATGAGTCATTATCCCTGAAGGTACTTAAAAACATGTGGATGTGGCACTTAGGGAAACTATTTCGTATTGGACTTGGCAGTGCTGAGTTTACAGTTGGACTTGATGATATTAAAGGTCTTCTCCAACCTAAAGGATTCTGTGGGATAAAGCACATGTGTAATGCTCAGTTCACAGTTGCCCATGCACTGATGATATTACAGAACCACTGTGAAGCTAGGAAAAAAACATTGTTTTGCTTATTCAGTCACTAAATCTCAAGTAGCAAGGCATTTTTTGTCAGATATATCTTAACTGAAGAGCTGATGGGTACACACGCTAGAATTATAGTCTGCAGCTGAAATGCACTTTCGGAGCATAACTCCACAGCCATTTACTGCACCTTGATGTGCACTGTGGTACATGTGCAGTGGAACCCTTGAAATGGAAGAAACATTCTTGGTACCCGTTTGTGCTATGACTCTGTTCAACTGATTGTGCTGCACTGTGAACTGACACAGACTCTTTAGCAGCCAGCCTTGAGTAGAGATATATAACAGCAGAACATAATCAGCACTGCTTACACAGTCAGGTAGCTTCTAGGGACCAATAAAGATTCCTGTCTGCAGATGTGAACGGAAAGCTGGTTTAACCTAGGTCAAAACCCCCCAAACCCACAAAGATAGGTAAGTCTTACAGGCAGCTGAAATACATTAAATTACAGCAGCAGAATGGCAGTCCTTTTTCTTAGTTGTTTATGGAGTCCGAGAGAGAGCAACAGATTTATTTATGGAGTCAAGAGAGCAACAGATGGTATTCATGTTCCAGTATACCACCCCTACACATTTGGAAGGAAAATACTGAACGAAGCTCTCAGTAACACCTGCAGCGCTTGCCATTCTATGGCAAGCTCCTGATGGCACTGCACACCTGCATCACGACAGCTGACAGCGCCACTCAAACAGCTTGCCTCCAAGCACTAGAGTTTTGGGTAGAGGTTGAGGAAGACAAACTTGCAGAAGTGATTACTGGATGGAGAGACAGTGAAGGCTGCACACTGATACTGCAGCTCTGGCACTGAGCATCAACTCTTTCAAGGAGTTTTTTTCTCCCAAGTTCTATATATGGAACAGCTTGCTCCTAGTCCTACCCTTTGGTTTTCTGCACTTCAGCATAAAACAGTTTCCTTTGCAAATTATTTGAGAAGATGGGGTATGCCCAAATTTAGTCCTGTGTGAATGCAGTATGGTTACAGCTGTCTTGAAACATTTGCCTCTGACAGCCAAGCCAAAATTCAGCTTATTAATTTAAATTCAAAAAATCAAAGAACAAGATAATTACCCTCTTAGTTGTCCTTAGGTATCTTAACAGGATACCAAAGTTACATATATCACATAGAACTTAGAAGCCTTTAGACAGTTCACAAACTGATCTAAAGTAATCCTTAGGAAACACCAGAAGGGGAAGAGCACTTTGCTCCCACTTGTGTATGCAAGGGGATCTCCTAGTGTGCAAGCATTTGATTGCACAGATAAAAGCTAGTTTGCTGAAACAAGCTCTATGAGCAATTTGAAAAGGAAGTGATCTACACTTTAAGGACAGAGAAAGGCACATATGTATCTGCCCTAAAAGTGCTTACTTGTACAGAAACTTGTAGGCTGCATTTCGTTTGCAGATGTTACTATGAATATGACATCAAGCAGCCCCTCTAGATACATTAGGATACTAAACCGCCAAAGAAACTCAGTGGGAAAAACCTGCAGGGCACAGTGTGAAAAGAAAACTTCACTGCAAAATTAATGAAAAGACTTTCATTAAATGTATCAGTATGCAGTCAAAGTAACAGCTCACATATACTGAAAATTATCTCTAAAACAAGGGTGAAATAAATATGCTTTATCCCAAAAGGAAGAACAACATACAGAAAAGAGCCTGTTATTCCTTCTTTCTCCTCCCATCTTAGTCAGTTTTAAGTAATTGAGAAGCAACAGTACAAAACCTACAAACAAATCCCAATCCAGAACAGTTTAAAGCCACATGTGTATTCTGCTGTTTGAAACATTTTCCTGGGATCCTGAGCTGAATAGTATTAGGTAAAGGGAAAAAAATTCTGATCTTCCACATTGTGCAAGAAAACTAACAACAAAAAAAAAAAGAACAAAACTCCAGCAATTATAGAAAAAAAGGGAAAATCTGTCTATTATTAAAAGCATAATTCTTTTGAAAGACATGACATAGGGACTTCTTTCTAAGGGTCTTTTTGGTGTATAAATCCTCAGCAGTGGCTCCACAGCATCAAAGGCAGCTGAATGCAGCCTAGGCTGAAGATACCTTCTCCTAAGCATTCCCATAGGGATGGGGAGCTTCCCGGTCAGCATTCTCACTTCAGGTAGGCTAATTCCTGAGATTTCAGGAGCACTTACAGTGCTCTCCAGTTTCCCTACATATGAAAATCAGGAACTAGGCTTTGCTTCTAGATCCTGTTCCAGTCAACTATGAAGCACCTGCTGTAAATCCTTCACACTTCCACTGCCTTAGCACAACCAGTATAGAGTGGAAAACAAAGCAGCCTCCCTTGCTTGTCATCTGACAGCAAGTACATTGCAGAGCAGGTTGAGAAGATGCTACACCTTCCCTGACAGCAGCCAGTACCATTGAATAGTCTCACTCAGCAGGCCCCTGCAAGTTCTTTCCTTACTGCCTAGCAAAACCCAAAGCCATCCACTTGATCCAGCAAGCCAGCAGTTTCTCCCTGCTCCAGCATTTGAGCAGGTTTTCGCCTCCAGCCTTCCGGCTGGATTTCAGCCAGCTCTTCAAAGTGAAGGACACCAACATCCTCAGTAAAACCACGAAGATTGAGGTAACTACCTGAAACAAGGAGAGAGAAAAAAGCATCAAGACTGACATCCCAGACCTGGGATGGCAGAGAGATAAGGCTAGAGAATAGGGGCAAGTGTCTTCGGTAGACACCTGAGTGACTGAAAGGATTCACAGGAACAACCTGATCATTTTCTCCCCTAATTCCACAATCAAAGAAGGTTGACTGGCTCATGTTAGCTTTCTAAACTGAGCTAGAATACTCCTGTACTCTGTTAAAAAATTCTCAACATTATTGATCATCTTCTTTTTATATTTGCCCTTAAATTTCACCTTAATGCTGAGGTTTCATAAATAAGATTTGATTTTTTTTTATTTTCTTTGAAGGTTTCCTCTATCAGAGAGGAAAGTATGTTGTATACTTCACAATATATGGCAGTACATTTCCTCCTATCTTACGTACTGCTTTCTTCATGTATTTTTTTCTCTCCAGTTGTTTTATGGGGTTTCCAATTATATTAATTTTTTTCTTTTGTCTCAAGCAGTGGAACCTCAGTGATTGATGAAATAATCAAATTAGTAACAATAAGTCACAGAGGGTTTCAACTGTGTTGTTGTCAGGGAAGAATTTGCTGGACGATTACCCCTAGTGCAGAAAATATTTGTACCTATAGTTGTGTGTTTAATTTTATTTAAATTTTAGACAGAAATTTCTCATTCTGGAGAAAACTATGAAATTCAATCAGGTCAGGAGTCTTTGTTACAGAAGCTGGGCCCCTGCACACTATTTTTATTCCCATAATAATTTCTAAAATTGAGTGGGAAAACCACAGTAACTTTAATGACTTACTGTATTATTATAATACAAATTATAATAGGACATCACAACTTACTGTGTTATTTCTAACGGTAGAAAATATACGTTCTTTGAGAGAAAACGTATTTTCTTTGGAAACAGCTGAGATGAAGAATCTTTCCTTTGAAAGAATGTCGAAGTAGCTCTGCTACAGCAGCAAGAGCATTTACTGACAGTAACTAGAGGCTTAGATCTGCAATGTGTCTTCCAAACGCCAGCCTGTTTTTCCCTTAGGAGAAGAATTAAAAGTAGTTCTGGGAACAGCATGGGGAAAAACAATCAAGATTTTTTTACAAAGTTCTGTTCTAGGATCCTACAACACAATATTTTAGAGCTTTGTAACACAGGGCAATTGCTACTGTTAACCCTTGAGGGTGGAAAGGCTCAGAAAAAGTATGTGGTCTTAAAACCAAGTATATCGCTTTGAGTTCTCATGATATAGAGCAGACTGCAATGTCTTTAATTTTAAGTCTGATCTGTAATTTTAAGACTAATTAAATGTCTAATTTTAATTATATGTGAATTTCAGGCCAATGAGATTTGCCTCGTCAGCCTTAGGTTCTGAAGCTCAGTACAGAGACACAAAGATGGTAGAGTAGCAACAGCAAGGCTGTGATAATTCCTTCTGATGCTGAAGAAATTGTGGTAAAATTAACTTTTCAGTTCAATCGATCCCTATCTCACATGCTTGGATGCTGCTAAGAGGACAAGGACTTACTGCCAATAATTTGACTGAAACTATCAACAGTAGTTAGAAGCAAATGGCACCTCCCCAGCTATCCAAGATACAACAGCATTTGTAAGAAAAAAGCTAAAAAAGCTCTCTTTCCCCATAACTAACATAGCCACCATAAACACATAAGGGTCACTGCAACACCAACACAGAAGCAGAAAAACAGGAAGATTCATTCTGAAAGTGTAGGAACACGACACCCCGACTCAAGTGTGTGTATATCTGAGTACTGCAAATTTGTATCCTTTTTTAAAAGTACTGATGAGCAGTTTGATGAAGTCAAACTTTTTAACACTCTATGTTGAAATATCAGCCCATGCTTTTCACCAGACTTGTTCTGGCTTTTCACCTTTTCACTAATCTTGCAGAAAATTGCATATATTGGTTACAATGCCTCAGGTTTAATTTCACCTAAAAAAAAAATCAAGAAAAAAGTTTAATAATTTTATCTCCCTTTAAGTCAGCTGGTGTACAAATTTAAACTAAATGTTAGTAATAGTCATGAATTTTAACCCAATTCTGTGATCATTATTTGGTTGGAAAAAAAGTAGGAACACTGAGAGAGTTGACAATTATGGTGTGCTGCAATCCACCTGAACCTGTCAGATGAACAATACAGCAACCTTGGATATCATGAATTACAATGGAGTGGTTTGACAGAGCAAAGGACTTCCTACCAAGAACTTCCTGGCATTCAATGAGTTTACTCTGGGTCTGCCTGTAATCTAGTCCCTTGGATTAGAATCATAGAATCACAGAATAAAATGAGTTGGAAGGGACCCATCAGGATCCTCGAGTGCACCTCTCGGCCCTGCACAGCACCAGCTCCAACAGTCACACCATGTGTCTGAGAGCATTGTCCAAATGCTTCTTGAACTCTGTCAGGCTTGGTGCTGTGACCACTTCTCTGGGGAGCCTGTTCCAGTGCCCAACCACCCTCTGGGTGAAGAAAATTTTTCTAATATCCAACCCTAAACCTCCCCTAACACAACTTTAGTCCACTCCCTCAGGTCCTGTCTCTGGTCACCAGAGAGAGGAGATCAGTGTCTGCCCCTCCTCTTCCCCTCATGAGGAAGTTGCAGATTACAATGAGGTCTCCCCTCAGTCTCCTTCAGGCTGAACAGACCAAGTGACCTCAGCTGCTCCTCATATGGCTTCCCCTCAAGGTCCTTCAACATCTTCCTTGCCCACCTTGGATGCTCTCTAACAGTTTAATATCCTTCTTGTATTGTGGTGCCCAAAACTGCACACAATATTCAAGGTGAGGCTACAGCAGTGCAGAGCAGAGTGGGAGAAGGTGAATTCACGGAGATTATCTTCAGAAGTGCTTTAAGAACCTGTTAAAACTCTAGCAAACATGAACCATCCAAATACCTGTTTCTGTTACAAGCAGCACACCATGGAGGGACACAGCTTGAATTTGCACCATAATGACCCCAACTGTCCTAGGCAACCATATTTGCATGTGGGTAATCCAAGGGCAGTCATCTTAGGTTCTGTCTCTCAAGCTGTACTTTAATCACCCTACCACTGTCCTCAAAGGACACAGATATAAAAAGCAATTCCTTTTTTTTATAGCAGCTCTTCACCAAGATGAGAAATAATATATTCCACAAAGCATAGCCTATATGTCTTATATTAACATCATTATATATGCCACTGAGGGTTTGATTTCTAATCCATATGTGTTACAATCCAGTTATCAAAATATTTAGAGAGATGGCTCTGTCTGAATTAAGGTACCAACAAGATCTTATGCTGAATATATATAGCAACCTTGTGTGTAAACCAAAGCAACCTTTGCTTCACACCCTGCAGCAAATGGATTTATTTATAGCATAAAGCTTCTTTGGATCAATAGAACTTTGAATGATAATACGACATGCACATTGATAAAAGATACCAGTTAGACAAAAAATAGAGTATTAACAGAAACTAATGGTAAAGTTGGATTAACTTTAGGGGTTTTACCTACATGCTGAGAACTCTTTAGAAGAGTTCTATTAGCACTAATGTCTTTACAGTCACCTAAGAAAATGCTTTCTTTCAAATAGTAATAAAAAATGCTATGGAATTGAATTTCATTTATTTAATCTTACTGTATTGAAAAGAGCAAGCAGTCTCACCTTTTAAATTCACAGAACAGAAGTAGATTCATATAATCTCCTTGATAAATGTCATGTAAATTGCAGTATTTTCAACCGGGACATTGTAATTTAATGACCTTTCAGTCACGAATAACCAGAACACTTAGTACCTTACAATAACTGCAGAGAAACTCAAAGCATTCAAACATTCAAAAAAAAAAAAAAGAGAAAAGGATTTAATTGTATACTCTCAGTAGGGAATTCATAAGTTCTTGTGGCATCTTATTGGAAGTTCTATAGAATGATCTTATGTTGTGTAAGAAAAATGAGTGAGACACATGCACAATAGTTTAGTGACGTATTTGGGGGTAGGTTTGGATGGCAATAAATAAGGGTTTCCACTCTGAGTCTTTTGCTATGATATTCCTCCTTGATCCTCTTCTACTGTCTATTTACAGATCATTCATTTATGTAACACTAGGTAGAATTTATTTTTTCATTAACAACCATATGTATCACCATATATTACCATTTATCATTTCTTTTTATATGAAATACAGAATGCAATGGGGTATAGTGCACAACAGTAAACACATAAAAGTTACAAGTAGTGTGATAATATTTTTTAGACCCTTACCTCTGAGAGAAATGCAGACATGCAAGAATGCAGTTATAGTGACTGGGGCCAAGGAAATTATTTTCATATTTTGAGACCTTTTTTTTCGAGGTACCCTATATCTTTCATTTTTGTTTTCATGAGAACTGAGTTATTGAACAGTTATTTTCAGGTGTTACTTAAAAGATTTAATCTTATAATTTATTAACCCTGATGACAGCAATTTATAGGGCCAAATGTAGGAGAAAATATTAGGTATTGCTTTGAATAAGGCAGTGTCTATCTGGGTATTTTCTGCAGAAGTATATACTTGAATATCATATTTAAACAACAATCTTAAGCATTCAAACAAGGTATGCAGTGAAATCACATGAAATATTTTCCATGCCCAGCTGCCAGTTGGAATAAATAACTATAGATTCTAAAAATCTGAAAAATTCATAAGCCACATAATTTCTGCCCTTCAGCACTCACTCTTTTTGTAAATGTGTCACAAATAGAGATGCTATGAGATTCCCTTTTAAATGGTGTGTAGGCTTTGGTATAGAGGTGCATAGGAGTAATGATCATTGTGGGTCCCTTCCAAATGAATTATTCTATTCTATTCTAGTCTAGTCTAGTCTAGTCTAGTCTAGTCTACTTCTATCCTACTTATAATCTAATGGATAAGTTCTTAGAATATTGCCAATAAAATATCTTTTCTAAATAATCAATATGTTGAGTCAGAGGTAATAAATTTCATACAGTTACAACTGACAAATTCCTAAAGTACCAAGTACCTACCTTGTTATGATCAACTGCAAAATTTCCTGTAGGTTAATAAAAATGAGCCAATAAAAAACATATTTTTGGAAGATGAGTTTATACAAAAATGATTAAATTTTACAAATATTTACTTTTTGGTAACCCTCCCTGAGTTACAGTTCTGCCTCCTATTTACATTTTGTAAAGTAAAATGCGTCTTCAATTTGTACAACTGGATACTGAATACTGCTTTCTTTAGAAGTTCAGTGATTTGCCTTGCTGCTTTTTCATTTACCCTTTCTATCAGTCTGTGACTGCTTATTTCTGTATCACAAAGGGGAAAACACTGTTGACCTCACTAAACAAACCTAATATCTTTACGCACTTGATTCAGCTGTATTTCTGCTATCATTGTCAGAAGAACAAAGAAACAGACAAAAAACCAAGCCAAACCACAAAGCTGTTTCTTACTTTCTTAACATATTCAGGGCAAAAGACCTTAGGCAAAATCAATTCAGATATGAATATATGCATCAGTCTTCAAGAACTCCAACAGGACTCAATTTGTTTTCTGGTAAAAGCTGTAAAATCAAACTTACAATTGGGATATAAGTATAAAATTCAAGTCCATCCAATAATTCCAGCTGTGGCCTAGCTGGATATAGGTGCTGTGGCTGCATGCACACCCAGCACCCTCTGTCAATTAATTCCTGGGTGGTGCAAGAGCTTCCCAAGTACTCTCAGCACTGAGGAGACAGCATTTGAGACAAAGTCAATGACTAAGCCTTTAACCAGCTTCACAACAAAAATTCTGTTACAGGAGCTATCCAGGTGTGAATTAAAGACAGCCACGGAATTTTTCTAAACAGGCCCTGCTGTGCCTAGACTCTTTGATAGCCACCATCTGTATGCTTCAATACGTATGCTATTCATGCATAATTTATTAATATGCATTTGTGAAAAATGCAGCTACCTTGGATAAAGAATCTGGCAGGCTCATTGACTCCTTCAGGCAGTTCTTGATGCAAGACTGACCAAAAAACCGAGATAGTTGTAAACAGCCAGCAGAAAGGGGTTTCTGTGCATTTGACAGAAATGGTCATCTATGACAGTCTTTTATGTATCATTAAGGTAGGAGATGTTTTGTGTCTCATTTAAAACAATCAATATAAACATATCTATGAGATGCTGAAGTGTTCACGGAGGACTGAAGGCCAGCTAAGTTATAGGAAATAATTGAAATAATATCACAAGTAGTCTTAACCTGATCCAGGTGAAAACACTGCTTCAGGGATTCTTGCAATGGAGGCTCCTGCAACCAAACAGAAAACAACCATCTCGTTCAGGAGACTGGTGTCCTGTCAGGAATTTTATGCTCTGCCAAGGTGGCATTTCTTTTTTTAGATAAAAAATTCTACCTGTGAGTATCTCTACAAGTTTCCAGTGCTTAAAAGGAGATACCAAAAAAAATTAGTATTAACAACAAATATGTCATCCTCTTTCAAAATACATTGCTAATAAGGAATAGTAAATTTTCCTTTCATAGTGTGAGACAGCACAGTTCCACTACTGTGCAGAAGGACTGGTACTATTTTTGAACCCATGCTAAAACAAAACCTTAATGACAGAAAATTAGGTTATTAAATTTGAACCCTTGTACATATGTACTACCAAAAAAAAAGCTGTATGCCTGGCTTTTCCTCTAGTTTAGGTATCAGATGGAAATATTAGTCATGTACATTATCTCCTCTGACACAATTAAAAAAAAAAGAAAGGAAAACCCTGCATGACTAACACTGAATAACACAATACCTTCCACCTCATAAAATTAATCAGGCATGCCATATCAAAAGAAAAGAATTGCAATTAGATCAGAGTAGCTAGGCTCTGCCTAAAGGCCAAACACTCCTATAGAACTTGTTAATTCCTTTTGGTAAGAAGACCGGATGTACACGACAGCAGTACAAAAGGACCAGCACAATTAATACATCTGACTTTGCATCTGCACTTGGAGCGCTAAAAATGTTGCATAACCCTAGCTAAACCATTCCTGCACTAAAATTCAGGAGAAACAACACCTATAAGGACACTGATGCTTGAATGAGACAGTGCCACGGGGCGACTAGCTAATTTCCAATAACAAAGTTGAATTATCCTCTGCATTTTTACAATAGCAGTCTAAAAGTACTTAATACATGGTCACATTAGTACTTTACACAACCGTTATATTCCATAGACTCCAAAACAACTGAAAAACCCCCCACAACATTAAAAACTTTAACTAAACAAAGAGTCTCATTAAATTCAAAAGGATGAGTCACACTTACAAAATTACAGTGCTGTGTATAAAAAAAATTACGTCTGTATCTTATGTTTGCTTTAAAAGACATGAAAAACAAATCTGTTTAAATTTGGCTATGCAGTGGCTCTAAAATACTATACATAAAAAGTTCTCAGAAACTGACATACTGAAATTTTTACTGTATTTCATGAGACCCTGATCTTGCAAAAATTTTAAATGAATTTACCTTAATATGTATGAACTCCATCTGAGAAAACTAGACTACACAAGACTACCGAGCAAGCATATCATGCACTGTTTGCAGAATTACACTTTAAAGGTAGTGCATACTGAAAACATACAAAGCAATCAGAACATCACAATCATTTTTTATCAATTCAGACATAGAAACCCACCTGTGCTTTGGTACAAATCAGAAAATTATCCAGGCTTCCATTTGGCATTCTCCTTCTTTTTCCACTAGACAGTTCTGTTTGTGTAAGAGCTCCCAGTTGAATCTATGAAATAGTTGCTCAAGAACAAGTCCCTGAACATTCACCAATCCAACATTTGCAGTAACAAAATGTTCCTACAATTAGGACAAAATATACAAAATATTCATTGTGCTTTTACATCTAAGTCTGTATAAAAAATAACCCCTTCCTTAACTAAGCAATAAAAGGCTAAATAGTTATTTCAAACACATTTGCATTTTTTTTCTTACTTGAACTGCACCACAGCAATGAGAAAAGAAAATATAATTGACAGTGGATAATATCTCTTGTAAAAAGCTTAACTAAATGGTGAATGGGTTCAATTTACTTGTGGCCTAGGGTAGTGATACAGAGTACTGTTTTATGAATGGAAGCTATAGATTATAGAATCATAGAATGGCTTGGGTTGCAAGGATCCTAGTAGATGAAAACTTCTAAGATTTGCTGATGTAGAAACTCTAGGGAGACAAATTATATAGGTCACAATTGCATTTTAGGACAGTCTGCTCACAGTGCTATGGAATAACTTTCAGTATGGGATACATGGGATATTTCAATGCCAAAGTTCCATTCTTGTGTGCATTTTAATTGGCATCTCAGGAACTCAAAATCTGGTGAATTGTTTTAAGTTTAAATACTGCACTAAGTTTAAATACTTCCAATTGGGCAATATTTTCCTGAGGTAGTTATCAGCTAGGTAGCAAATCAGGTCTTACATGTATAGAGGCACTGCTCCCCAACCAAAAGAAAAGATCTACCTTATTTTACCCCACGGATCAGAAGTTTGTGTAAGTGAATTCAAGCAGAAAATTCTGAAGCTGCTAAATATTTTTCAATTTATTTATTTTTTCTTCTGTGTTTGATGTTTTGATTCTGTTTTTCATATTATATCAAAAAGAATAAGATGTGTAATGTCCCTCTGGATAAGAAGCAGAAGCATGAAGTATGCTGGAAAAAAAAAGCCTTGAAACACTTAAACACTTTTGCTTGTTAATATACAAAGGATATGCACGTATACATATTATTACTCTTGTTTTTCAGTAATACAGGGGGGAAAAACAGCACTATGTGTTAAGGTAAAGGCCTATATTACTTGTTTTGAAATGGCTGACAGAAGTTTCCTGTTTCTTTTTAGCCTGACCTATTCTGTGCGTTCTTGCAGAATACTTTTTCTCTTAAATGATTTATCCTAGCCATGTTTCACTACACTGACCCTGGCTGTTTTTTGGTATTTGTTTATGCCTTCCAGTTGACTAGTGCAAATAGCACACAGGACTAAAACACTTTCAGCTCCTTGTTCAGATTTGCAGGGTCACAGAGGTTCCAATGCTTAAAACAACATTTGTTTAAGCCTTTATCTGCCCTCCTATTTTTGTGCAGAAATAAACAGACAGAAATCAAGATAAAATCCAAAGAAAGCATCTAAGATGGAATTGCCTATCAGAGAAGATTGTTATGTTCCAAAGGTTTCTGTTTACCATAAAGTATTTTTTGTACTTATTGGAAGATATTACTCATAAGACTGAATGAGTTCAAACAATTATCACTGTTTTAGATTATATACTTGATTAACTGTCAGAAATTAAGGACTTTATTCAACAGGTAACATAGCAAAAATATTTTTTAATATAATCAAGCTAAACTATTGGGCAATCAAATCAAGTTATTAAAAATGCAGTTTCTGGAATTACTGAGAAAGTTTAGAGATAATAAGCCTCTTAAAAATTCTGAACTCATTTAAACATCCTACCTGCAGTATATTAATTGTATCATACCTCTAGGAAAACAACTGATAGCATTGTTTCTTTAAGAGTTATTGTCATTAAAACTTTCCTGAGTTATTCTTGGCTACATCCAAAGCAATAAATCATATTTCCTCTTATATGTTTTAACCAGTGCTGTTTCTTTACTTCATTTAGTTCTGTACATAAAAGAAATAACCAATGCCAGGGTTGTCAAGTAATGCAAGACCTGCTGTCTATATGTGTGTTTAAGAGAGAGGGACAAAGGGCAAGAGAGACCAAGATGAGTAAGATGATGAAAAAGTATTTCTGCAAACAGATGGCTAGAAAAGTTTGAAAGCATACTTTTGAGACTAGGAGAAGTACATCTTGTGCTGCACTCACTTTCTTATGTGTCACTTCTTGGATCTGAATTCAATATCATGAACTCCAAAAATTTGTAAGAAAACATAGTAATAACAAAAACGTTTCTTATTGTGTCAAATCATAAAATATTAGCTTCCTGGAATCCTAGTTTTCTGTGCACACAGATCTATAGTATGATCTAAAACTTCCATTCACAAAAGCTTGACCTTAAAGAGCATTCTTATTATTTTCTTCATCAGTCATTGATTTTATGCCTCAGTGCTTGAAGTCTGCTCCTTTCTGTCTATAAAGGGCCTTACTCAGTTGTCCTGGTTGGACAGTCTGTAGCAGACCCTCATTGTAATGTCGCCTGTCCCTGCCCTGCCTTTAATCCTGACCCATAAATTCTCAGTTGGCTTCTCATCCATTCCAAAGTGGAGCTGGTCACTGACATAGATGGAAACACCCCTCCTCATCTCCCCTGCCTGCCCTTCCTAAAGAGTCTGTATCCTTCCATTCCAACACTCCGGTAATAGGAGCCGTCTCATCATATCTCCATTATGCCAATTAAATTCTAGCCCTGCAGGCATATGGACATCTCAAACTCCCCTTGTTTATTCCCCATGAAACATGTCTTGTATAGACACATTTAAGTTGGGTCCCAAAGCCAGCTTATTGTCTGGAGTGGCTGAAATTCCTTTGTGCCACTCTTCAGGCACTCTCTTACTGACCTGTGATCCCTCTCCAGGCTCTGGGCATCTACTGCAGGTAAGTAATGTATGATCCCTGGTTTTTCTTCTTCTCTGATGTTACTGGGGTGAAAAACAAAAACAAAAAAACAAAAACAAAAACAAAAACCAACAAACAACACAAACAAACAGAAAAAGGTTTTGCTAACAGACCATTATTTTGATAGTTTTATGAAACCAGAATATTNAAAACACAAACAAACAAACAGAAAAAGGTTTTGCTAACAGACCATTATTTTGATAGTTTTATGAAACCAGAATATTATGTTTTCAAACATCTACAATATGTGAGTTAAAAAAGCTGTGTATTGCAGGCGCTGAGTAAAGTTAATTTAGAATTTGTATACAACATTGTTTTCTTGATTAAGTCTTCCTTTCCTGTGCAAGTTGGGAATATTTTTAATTGGGCCCATCTCTTACTCATTAGAAGCAGGCCATTAGAACCATTATTAAAGGCCAGAAAGAAGTAAAAAAATACTGGTAATAAAAGGGGACCTTTTCTGTGCTCAGATAATTGAAAAAATAGTGTGATAGCCTTTGGTGATGAAGCTGGATGTATAACAGAAGGCAGGGGAGCCCTGTGGTTCCCGTTTACTTGATATAAAAGACAGAACATCAGCTTCTTTTCCTGAAAAATAGCTCTTCAAGGTAAAGAGAAATAATGAAAAAAACAGTGATTGCTTCTTTTTGGGTTGGGGAGGGGACATGTTGGGGTTTGGTTTTTTTTGTGTGTGTGATAGTAGAGTTAGCACATAACACTTTGAATATCTAAAGGCTTTCATTCTCTTGAACAAGGCTTTAAATTTAAGTATTATTCAGAACAGAAGTGTATTTCAAGCACCTTGCTCAAGATCATGCAGGAATGCTAGGACTGAAAAGATGACAAATCTGATTTCCCAGTTCTGTGCTTCGATCGAAGAATGTCTTTCCTCTCTTCAAATGTATCCCAAGAGTATACCTTGAAAATAGTGTGGGGACCAGTCAAAGAGATACATAATTACAGCTCATGTTTGAAAGAATACCTTGAGGATGTTTGCTCATCTACAAATTTAACCCAGAAGCTAAGGAACTCTCTTGTTTCGTCCAAATTAGTGCACATGCATTTGAAATTTAGTCTGTGAAATGGTTCTAAATCACAGAACTGGTGAGTATTGTAGAAATGAGTTGGGGAGAAGGAAGTTCAAGCCCTGTGGAAAACCCTGTGAAGCTCCAGGCAGTGCTTTCAGTCACAGACCTCTGCCTCTCCAGATGTGATTTATCTCACTAACACAGATCTCTAAAACTCAAACATGCAAACCTGAGCTATGCTTTACAGCATGCACAATTACGGAAGGCAAGTCTATTTAATTTACCTTGTGCAAACCTACTGGCATGTTCAGGAAATAATTTAATATACAAGTAATCTGCTCCAGACAGACAAAGGATAGCTTCTTTTTTTTCCCTACACAAGGCGATATACATAAAGCCCAATTACTAAGCACTTATTTCCTAGATTCCATGTGCTTGGAATAATGCAGCAGCTCCTCTTCATCACTTCCACATTATGTACCTCTAAAGAAACATTTCCATCTACTCTGGGCACTCCCTGTACAGGCATGCAAAGTTCACATTCATTAAGTAGTTTCTACACATTTTCAAACTTACTGTCAGTACAGCTACTTTTCTTTTACTTTTTAGTTTCCTTCACGTGCTGAAGATCTTTCTACCTACAGAGGAGGAGAAATGGTAACAGTGTGGGTAGTTACCATTTATTTTTATCTTGTTTTTTCTATCTCATGGGCTTGCAAACCATTTACAAGCAGCAAGAACAATTATTCAAGTGGAAGGCAGGTGGATAGCACATCATTACAGTATTTCCCAAGTTCCATTAAACAAGCACAGACCAAACCGACTCTAAAAGTGCTTGTACACAAAAGCAAGTAACACCCTGCAAGTAATAGCAGGAAGGAAGGCTAGTGTTTTAAGCACTATAATGATATCACACTAGTCTACATTTAGTCAGGTAGAAGAAGATCCTGTAGCACAGTCAATTCTTTTTTCTGTGTCGAAGCAAATATTAAAATGTGTTCAGAAGTCAAAAAGAGTTGGGTACTGCTTGGGTTAGTTTTTGCTGAATGGAAATTAGTAACATATTACTATTATATTGGGCTCTATTTTGTTTCCAGGTAAAATATATATCTAAGACTGTTTCAAGGAACAATACTTAAAGATGCCGTGCCAACCCACTATGGCTGTGCTGACACAGATTTCTAGCCTTTGCCCCCTCTTCTTTGGAAAAGTAAAAACATCTCCAGTGTTTGCTTCACATGGATCAATCTCCTTTGCTGTTCTTTAGATTCTCCATTCTGTACCCAAATCCAGCTGAAACTGGCTCTTTTCTGTACCCTATTAAGCTTAAATCTTACAGATTTCAGAAAGAAGCATGTTTTTTCAAGTAATATTTTTTAAAAGTTATCCATTTATTAGGCTATGCACCTGGGCACAGAATTTATAAGAGAATTGTAATAGAATATAGACTGCTAAGCAAACCAAAATTGTTATTACACACTAAATAAAAGGAAAGTGCAGTATCTAAAACTATCCATTGAATACTCTGCCCTATACACCTAAGAATCAATCATCAAAGCTTGAGTTACTCACCCCAGTCTCTTACAGTCATAATTTTCCTTTTTTTGGTTTAGGCTCCTAACCAAGGACAAACCTGTCTTAAGTGATTCATGTACTTATTTACGTGTATTGACTGTGAGGAATACAGCTAGTGCAGTCTTAGAGGTGCCACAGTTAGACCATGGGCAATGCACTTCAAAATGTGGGGAAGCTGCTTCAACGAAATTATAGAGAACTTTGGAGAGAGGTGCTGAGCCCTTGGGAATTTATGGAAGGTTCACTGCACTCCAATTACACGTAAAATTCTTGAGCTTCAGATGACCTCACCAGCTTGCTTCCACCAATACTGACATGGCTACACTTGCAGTTTGTACCCATTCCCCATGCCTCCCCGAGTTCACTCTGAGTTCTCTTTCTACCAATTTCTGGTTATGAAGAAAAGACAAGTATTGGCTTCCCAAGAAACTTTTACAAAATTATTGTTGCACTGGAAAAAAAGTAGGACAAATCCATGTCAACTGGTATACATACCAAGCCATCCATGGTATGGATAAAAACCTTACCACAGGCAGGAGTACAAGAAGCTTATCATCAAGAAGATACACATCAACTACATTCTCCAGAACAGCCTGATTGTCCATTCTACAGAGGTAGAAGAAGCACTCACACTGTATAGACAGACAACATTATAAAATCATATTCTTACTCATTATTATTTATGAGCAAATGATCACATCTTCTGAAAAGGATGCCTGGATACCCAGTTACTTTGCTCCTAATAAGAACAAAAAGTGAATTAGAAAACCTGAAGGTTTCAATCACCAGATTTCAATACAGGTTAATCATTTGCATAAATTTTATTTTGCACCAAATACGCAGCTTGTCCCTAGAGGACAAATAGCTACAGATAAATTGCTTTCAGCACAAGAAATCAAGCAGGATGATCAACTTTCAGTGGCTAAAGAAAGCTTGCAAACAGGCTGATAAAACATTCAGGGTTGAGAAGTTTACGAACATAACTAATTTTGCACTCCTCATCATCCTTCATTAGCAACATAGTAAAATCAATAGCAATTTACATCAAGGCTATACTTTACACAAAATCTCCTTTTAGGATTAGTAGAAATAGAACACCATGTAGGTAAAAATTCAGGGACCAGCTTTTTCCATATCTGAATCAAAATCCAGTGCATCTCACTCAAGGCTCTAACAGTTCATTCAAGCTTAAAGGAAAAATGTGCTCACCACAATTCACTCATTTCTAGTGGACATGTCTAGAAGACTCCTGTTACAACAGGACTGAACATTATTTTCAGTCCCATTAGTTTGTTCATGAAAGTAAATATAGGAATACATCTCTAGGAGTCACACTGAAATGGCCCAAGTCCTAAGTGAAGCTAAATCCCAGCTCCAGGCATAAGCAAGTAGGAAGATTGATATCCAGAGCAGTGGAGGGTGGAGAGCCCATGGGAATGCAGCCTTTTCCTCAGCTGCAGCAACAGACCAACAAAATGAGTCTGCTTTCACACTGGTGGGAGTGATCCTCCCGAACTACACAACGAAAACACCTGAATTCCACATTTATCTGCTGTGTGCTAGGGCACACTCCAGCACACCATAGCTAATGGAGGTGTCTCTTTGCAAAGTTGTCACTTCATAGATTTAAACAGTTGTTAACTATACCCCAGCATTCACATTATACACATCTCCAGCAATTTTTCCTGAAGGGTTCTAAGCCAGTTTGGGAAGTTGAACATCAATTAATAATTCCAGCTGCACTAGGTGTAGTTCTGGAGCACATCTGATATCCATCTAAAAATAAATCTAATTTGTGTGCTCTGAGACTGCCCCAGTCTCAAGTAAAAAGTAAAGGGGAAAAAATAGTAAAAATGGCTAAAAGATTCCTTGCATCTGTGCACACCTTGTCTCAGCTAATACTCTGATGTAGAGGCACAATAAGAAGAAGTCACTCAAGCATAATTCTAAAGATAAGGGCCATTACTGTATTCTAACAAAATTCAGTCACTATATTTGAAGGCACACAGAAACAATATTTCTTAACACCTGGTAATTTTTTCTTAGCTAAAGAATATTCTTTGTAATTCATTCAGCTGGCAGAGAAATAGAACCAGTTGACAGGGTAATTTTGTAGCCCTTTCAATTAGGGATTGTCTTCTCAATTTTCTGAAAGCCTAGGACATGTCCAGAATTGATTTCCTCTATGTATTCACTGGAAACACTACTAAACACAAATTCTGCTTTGACTACATCTCTTAAACTGACTTTTATCTTTCTTGGTAATGAGAGGCTGTGTGTTGCAGCAGTAATCCATCCTAGAAAGGCATAGTTGCCTTTGAAATATGTAAGTCTCTGACTGAGCAGACATAGACAAGACTAGTACCTTGTTAGTCAATAAATAACTTCATTTTTATGAGGTAATAGTGTCTCTCATACCAAACTGTCAGTTCATACCTCGATATGGAGATAGATAGATCGATAGACAGATAGATAGATAAAAAAATTATTAAAAAAGAACAAACATCAACATGGTTCATTAGGCTGCAGACTAGATACAATTTATTTAAGGATGGGGTTTGGAGGAGATCCATTGTAAGAATAAATGTCAGTAATAACAGAAAGCCTCTGGAGATATCATGTTAGCAGTCACTTCAGGTAACCTTGTTGTCATTACAACTCTCTGATCCCCTTCAACACATTTTATCCTCAAACAACCTCTGTCTTGATGCTCTCTCTGGTTGTTAGCTACCCTGTTTCCAATACTTTTTCTTGTCAAGTGCCACTTAAATCCTCTGACAGTGAAGAGAAGCAAGAAAAGGAGTATTATCAAGGCAACCAACAGAAAGAAGCTAAATAGAAGGCTACTTAAAAGGCTACATTTAGCACACTTTTAATCAATTGGTTTAATTTAATCTCTCCTCTGCGTTCAGTTCATCAACAGAAAAGTAATTAAAAAGTCATCACCTTTTTATAAGTAGTGAGAACACTATTTCTCTAATTATTTGTCAACAGTTAGTGTGGCCAACACAAAATTAAAAAGGAGGAAAATATCCATTTTTTCAGAGCTGCATTTTGCTTTGGTTTTATTACAGTGAAAATTGTGCTTATTTCCAAGTACAGGACATTCTAAATCATCCTATTATACCCAAAAATCGAAGAAGTTTGATACACATTCTTTCAGAAAACCACTCTTTAGACACTTTCAAAAACCCGCTCTATAGACAAAATATATATAAAAACCAATTACTTTCCACCTATTAATCTTACATGTGGTCCTCAGCAACAGGCATATCCAGCCTGGTAAAATTTTAAACTATTTTTCAAAGTTAGTTAAACATATAAAAACATATGACTGTTGCTTGTTTGAAAGTAAATAAAGACAAAATCGCTAGTTGAAAATAAAAGCTACAGCTATGTTCTTTCTCCCTATGATAATAGCTTTTTAACCACATAACAATACACTTGAAAGCTGAGTTCATTGTCTTTCTATGGAAATTGACTCTGGCTCCACCACAAGTCAATATTCATGGGAATTTTGGAATTTCTTTTCATACCAAGGGACATTAGTTTCAGAGATTGACAACACTTGTAAGACACAGTAATTATTCTGAAAAAATATCCCTCAAAATTGTAATTTCAAGTTTCTAGCAAGGTAAAAGTAAACCACAGAAAAACAGTTGAAAAACTGTTCAGATCTACAAACAGGCTTTTTTGTCCTCCCCTCTTTTTTCTTTATTTTTATTCTTTTTTTCATCTTTTTATAGCCCCGTCTAAGAAGCTATTCAGTATTCTTTAAGCATTTATAAGGTATATCATATATCAGTCCCCTTCTCTGAATGTTTTTATTGCTTAATTTTATTTGTTAAACACCCTAATTCGAGTTTTCACTATTTGTTATTACACCGGGTTTTCTATTATTATCCTTTGCCTATTTTTTTCTCACGTGCCATAACTCTACAAAGAAAGGGCTTCTACCTTCTACCTCTACATGTTTAACAGCCTATCTGCTTCCACAATGTTGTCACCTTCACCTACCTTTTCCTTCCTTCCCCAAGCTCACATCTATATGAGTTCCAGTTGAGCCACTGTCGCAGACATATAGGTCCAAGAATATATTTTTTAGTTTGCTGCCTCTTTTCCCATGGCATACGCACTGAAATAATTTATGGGAAACACTTAAGATGTAAGATAACATCTTTACTATAGATCATGATATGTTGAAAAACCTAATACTTCAGTGTTTGATGACAAAAACATCATCAAAAAAGTTTCTGTTGACGCTACTGCAATTATACTTTTTCTTACTTTCATTTTTCACTATTTCTCTTTGATGTGTCAGTCTCTTATAGCCCTTCTGCCTATCTTGAATTTAAAAATACCTTTTTTGCACATTTTTATTCTTGCTGTATTTCAGAGTGTTTTTCACATGGTACCACTGTTTAGGCAGATTGCAGCACAGGGAGACATAAGATCTAAAACCAGTTTTTCACTTCACCATTTACATGCTACACAAAATCTATCAAGTCCTCAAGCTTTATTTTACCTCAGAATTTCTCTACAGAATGAGACCAGTGTTACTCATATACCACTGGAAAATGCTGATTGAATCACCCATTTGACATTTTCATAGTCCACTTATTTTATATCCCCTCTGCTCCCATAGTTTAATTGTTTTCCTATCTCATTTCTCTGCTTGGTTTTCTTTTTCTTTTAATCCTTCCTATTTCTCCTTACCTCAAAGAGATTGTCCATTCATCTTTTCATGTATTTTCCCTGTGGTATACCGAGATATAAAAGGTTCCTTTCATAATTACCAATTTCTGTGCAGATTCCTTAGCTGAAGGTCAACAAGGTGTACAAATGATAACCTAACCAAAATTCTGGATTCTTTTTCCAATACTTTCTCCTAGATGTCTAGTTCTTAGCTTATGTACAATTTGAGTAAAAAAAGCTCTTAATTCCTTCCCTCTCGCCCCAGTCCAGCCCTCATATTCATCAGTGGAACACTGTAAGACTGTAGATCCTACTAACTGTTATATTGCCTGTCAGGCATGTAATTCCAGGCATCTTTTGTTGATCCTGATAAATCCTCAGCTGCAGCATATGACTAAATCTTGCTGAGGTCTTTTTTGCATAAGACTGCTAAGTACAACATTTTCTATATTCCTATTCAGCCAAAACAGGTGCCTAAATCTTCATTGTCTTTTATTCTGTTTCTTGAATCTTCATTTCCTTTTGGCAGATAATCATGTTCTACCATAGTTTTTTTAAATGCTTCTAAGAACGAACCTCTTGTTCATGTGTTAATTTGACTATTTTGCCCTAATTCCCTTTCCAAGTAGTTCATAGTGTAGGAGTTCCATACTGCTCAATGCCACTTTTACTTCTAATATTTGACACCAAATTTTAATCTTTTTCCTTTTAACAACTCCTGTGTGTTTAAATTCCTTGTTCACGTGTCAGATTGCCCAATAAGTGTCTTTATTCTTCCTTCCCTGTTCCTCTTCAGGTGTGGGTGTACACATTTACATGCACTCACATAAACATACATGTGTATGCAGAAGTGTGTGTGTGTATAAATACACACATAGGTAAGCAAATGTGTGCATGAACACATAAATATGCATATGAGCACGTGTGCAAAATCCCACATACGTGTGCAAACATATGTACATGCAGGGGGTGTGCGCGAGTAAATACACGTGGTTTATTTCTTACTAGTGGCTTTCCCAACCTTCATCAACTCATCTGTGCATATTTCCAAAAGCAATACTTCAAGCTACACTTTAGTAACTACAACTGCCTAAGAGTGGTTGCAAATGGCAGGTGAGTTCACTAGAAGTCAGTTCAGGCACTCTTCGCAGGCCGTAAGAAATGGGAAATAAAACTCAGCACAAAATGTTGGATGAATTTTGTAGATGATCAACTCAAAGTCTGAAAAGAATTATTTCTTTTTCTTATTTCAGACTGAATGACTTTCAGAATTCCATTTTGAACATATACTGAATCCATAAAGTTGAATGGAGCTTTCCAAGTTACTGTACTGGATAATGCAGTTACTGAATTGTCTCCTGAATTTGAACATGACTGATTAAATTTTATTGAGAAATAATATGGCAACAAAATTTACTTTTCTGGGCATTTATAGCATTTCTTACACCAGTATACCTAAGTTTTAAGGTTTCATTCCACCTTCTTGAATTAACAAGTGCTTGTTCCAAATCATAAACTGCTATTCACAGGAAAATTGAAGTCCTCTGTTCTTTTTTTGCTTCCTCTGCATCATTCTGGAAAATAGATTTAATTTGAAAACTTTTTCAAAATTAAAGCTTGGTGTGCTTGCTGGGTTTTTTTAGACAATACCAATTTATTTTTTAAAATGGGAATTACATTAAAAAGGGTAAGAATAGAAAAGCAGCTAGAAATAGGCAATCCTAACCCCAAAATTCCTTAAACAGCTTTCATGTCTTAAACAGAACTTTTGTAGTACATAATAATTCTCCGTTATCAGAAGGCATAGCTTTGCATGTACTGACAGACAGCTTCTGAAAACACCCAGTGTATTCTTTTTCTTTTACAGAAACAAGCAGAGCAAATATGTTATTTACAGGTGAGGTATGTTACTTGCAGCTATGAGAACAAAAAAGTTAAAATCACAAAGAAAATTCCAAGGTAGAAGGTTTTGGTATTCATAACACCAAGTCATCCTTGCTCCTGGAAAGAGATCCACAACTGAATTCATCAGAGTCTCTGTTAGGTTCCCAGAAATGCTTCCCAGCTCTCACTTACAGCACACAGGTTCTCAAATCAAATTCTTTCTTAATGCTTATCCCAAGATTCAGAGCTTGGACTCAAGTCAGCTATGTAAAAAGGGCTAATTTTCCAGGCTATTCAGACTACACATAATGGTTTATAAAAAAGTACTAGAGATTTCTATCATTTTTTAATTCTATATCCAGCATGTTTTTTCCCGCTTGAACTTCCTGAAATTTTTACATCACTAGGCTAAAATCCAAAGTACAGACTTTCATAAAATTTGCAACATTTTCTGACTCAAAGTAACAAGAGAAGACATTTTTATATGAGTCTTTCAATACTTCTTCAATATTTGAACATTTTACTTTTAATTTTAGAAGACTCACCACACTACTAAAGTCTTTTCAGACTTTAAATTTTATCCACTGGCTGCAAGGGCGTGATTCTAACTACACACTTATATAACCATTTTTATTCATTGCCTTTTTTAACAATCACACATATAAAGTGGAGAAATTAGCTCAATTTGACTTATTTTGCATTCTATAATATGGCATTGTTAGTGCAGAAATGCAAATATCATTCATGAGGTGCCACCCTCATGTATAGAAAACTCTAGTGTCTACTAGTAACTAGCAATGAATTTACAACAATTCTTTGTCCACCTTTCCAGAACCTTTGTAAATCTCTCATTTTTTAAGCAGAACAGTATCTGCAGTGTAGTTTAAAACATTCTCAAAGCAGAAACAGGTAAAGAAATACATATGTTAGGATCACAGTCTCTGGGGTTTTTCTTCTCCACCTAAAGGGCACTTTGTTGTATTTTCAGCACAAGGCATACTTCAAAATTGCCCTTTCTTTTACATGGAAAACATCAGCACTGAGGAAAGGCATACACTATCCAAGAGAGAGAAACAAGCCCTGGAGATTCAGCAAAAAATTATGGTTTCAGAAGCAGTACTTTTATCTTTTACTGTTCTAGCAGTCTTCAAAAAAGTATAAAGACTTCATAAATGTCAGACTTCTGCCTTAAACCATTCTAGAGGCTGTGAAGTTGAAGCTAAACAGCAATAGACCTTATTCTTGGCTCTGCGGCTTAAATTCATGTAGGGAGAAGACAGCTTTATTTGTATAGATTTACTTTTCATCAGCTTGGACAAAATGCAATGCTATTTCCAAAGCCAGCTGGAGAGCAGCAAGAGGGCAGACACCTTAGAACAACACCTTAATCCCACACAGTCATTGTGGTCAATCAGGTCAGTACATTTATGAAAAATGAGGGAGGTGAAGACTGGTTTGTGGTTTGGAGGCAGCTTCTGTCGAAGATGGTGAATGTAACAAGAGCCACATTTCTGGTTCAGCTCTTAGTCATTTATCTTAAACATAAAAATGATCCTGCCCATATGGTTCAAAATATCTTTCTTGCTTCATGTTTTAAAATCAGCACCCTGCAGTTCCAATAAAAGGAAGAAGGTAAAGCACAATGTCATCTTTATTGTGTGCATTTCATAATGCTGTGCTAGTCTACTAATCATGGTGGAGGCACCCTGTAAAATAAAAAAAGGCATTAAGTGTATAGCACAGGAACTGGTATAGAAATAAAGTAGTGTGCTTTTAATAAAAGCTTGAGAATTCCTATAATATTTTGAAACTCAGCAAGCCTAGCACATATCCAAAAGCTGTACAAGATTCAATCTCAGGTTCTTATGCTGTTACTAGCAGTATACTCACCAATATGTCACCTAGGTACTTGTTATACATCATACCAGGTTTAATTAAATAACATTTAAATAAAACAATTATCTGGGGCTTTTTGTTAGTTCCACAAAATAACTTATTTAATAAAATAAAAGCCACAATGCTATTATAATCACAAAATAAATTAACACACCTCGGCTTTAAGAAAGACTAATGAGAAATCAGTGAGGCAAACAGCACATTAAAAGTGCATCAAACATTTACATTACAGCATTTACAAGAACTACTCATAGGTCTTGTCTTCCAAGAGCTGTTTCAGGCAGCTGTATCTATCCAATCCTTTCTCTATTAAGAACCATGTGGAATTCATTAGGAACACTTATTTGTTCCTTTTGTAAGGATGAGTATCTTCACATTGTCTAAGACAATTACACTCATAAGGAATTTTATCGCTTTCTGCATGGAGAAGGGATAAACATTTAGGGAAGTTGTAGTCATTTGAGAGTTGACGAGTACACTAACATAGTAGCAAAAGGTCTGTATTCACACAGAGAACAGCATTATACTGAAGATGGTTTTCAAACATGAGCTTAGCTGAATCCTCTCTCCTTAACTGACTGCCAAAGTCCTTCAGTCTATCCTGTAAGAAACTTCTCCCTTCTGTTGCTATGCCCCTTCTCAAAGTGACAAATTTGCCTAAAGTTTATATTAGAAAATCTGGATAAATTGCCGTTGTGTTTATGTGTACACTTACCTGCTTACCTTCTAGCTTGCAAAAAAAGGACTTGTGCATATTATATTTAAGCCAGGAATTTCAAGATATGAAACAAAAATTATTACCATACCTACCTACAAGTTGCAGGAAAAATATGTTTAGGACACTGACCCCTCCTCCATTTTACTGTTCAGTTTTAGAGAAAATGGTTGAGATGCCAGAATCTTGTAAACCAATTAAGTGACTTTTGGCAATACTAAGATTGGCAAGGACAATTTTTTAAAGTGTAAATGCAAAATGTAGTTCATCCTTTATAAGGTTTGTGTGAAACATTTTGCACAGTTTGGAAGAACACATACTAGTTTCTTAGAAGGTAGTACTTTTAAAACACTAAAGGAACTTTGAGAAAATTGAAGAGAGGGTATAAGTGGGTTAAAAGAAGATGTAGGCCTAGGAAGAGTTCACACCCGGATAAATTAATCTTGGGTGGAGAAGAGAAGCTACTACTTCTGGCCACCTCCAGTCAAGATTCTACCACCAGCAGCCAGAGGCAAAGGTATGGCAGGCTGATATGAGATACCAGCAGCCTGGGAAGGGACCAGTGATGCACCTAAAGGTAACCAGAATTTTGCCGTGTCAATACATACCTGTGGTTTTCTAGCTGAATGGTCAGGTTTGGGGTTTTCTAAGGGGAAATGTTGTTTCTGGGACTTTTTTCCCCCCAGAACTAGAGTTTTCATATTTCTGGAAAATTCTGCTTCATTTAGAGAGGAAAAAAGTGGCTTATCTGTTGCTGCCTTGGAAAGAATTTATCAGAAGTACTTTCTGTTTGCAAATAAATAGGCTTCTTTGCACTTCACTTCTGAACTACTCAACCCAAATTTGTTATTGGCGTCTAATTAGCTCTGCTCTGCTTATTAAACCGAAGAAAAAAACCCCAAATTTTCTAGTAGATGTCTTATGCAGATGACAGTTTAACTGCTTCTAAAATGGAAAAGGAAAGAGGAACAATAGAAGTACAAGGTAATTAAAAACCCTTTTTACAATGGCCATCACCAAAGAGCAACAAAATCAATTTCTTTGAAAAGTTGAATAAATTCAACTTCTCAGTTCGTCCAGCAGTAACAGGCTGGATATAATATAAAATAATATTTTATTTATAAAATATTTTGGCAATTGGACAAGAATAACACATATTTTCTAAATTATTCATGTTCTCTTTTCCAAAGTTCCAGTTGTCCACGCAATAGCAGTCCAATGTAGGAGCACAATTAAGTTGAATACACCCACATGTTAATAAATTACATCTCTGGAGTCTAAAGAGTCACTTTGAAGTCTGACTCAAAGGAGGGCTTTAGTTTTCACTTGATAAAACTATAATTATTGTAAATGGTTTCAAATTTAAAAAGGGTAGGTTTGGATTGGATATTAGGAATACATTATTTACTGTGAGGGTGGTGAGACCTTGGAACAGGTTGCCAAGAGGAGCTGTGAATGCCCTGTCCCTGGGAGTGTTCAACAACAGGCTGGATGGGGTTTTGAGCAACCTGGTCTAGTGGAAGGTGTCCCTGCCTATGGCAGGAAGTTGGAAGTAGATGATCTTTAAGATCTGTCCCAACTCACACCATTCTATGATTCTATGATTTCTTCCTGAGAACAACCTGAATAAATCAATTCATAGAAGTATTTCAAACAGGGTTTGCTTTTCTGATTCCCCCCATTGCCAGAAAGAATTGTACATTTTCAGGACTAACAACAGAGATTATTATATGCCTCCCATAATAGTAGCAATGAAACAAAGCAGGGTATTTCTGCTGAGAAGAGGCAGAAGTAGGGGGAATGTCATAGAGTAACTTTGTGTGGCATAGAGAAATTCAGTGATGAATAGTTGTTTTCCATCTTTCATAACAGAGATATTAAAAACAACAAAAAATAGTATTGATACATTTTAAAACAAAGGAAGGACTTTTTCTTATCGTACACAGTTAATCTGCATAGAGACTTTATTTTCATTAGCACTTGTCTGCAAAACAACTGAGACAATCAAATTTAATCTCTATCAGATTTCATACACTGCATGTATGAGGTGAATGAAGAGCAGAGACCATTTTATCACCTTAACAATGAAGCATTAAGCTGCCATGTCTACTAGAGCAGTTGAAACGCTACAGAAATTAAGAAAGATTTTAGTTTGAGGAGATAAGTCTGACAACAAAAATTACTTTCTTGAAGTGCACATTCAGATAATCTTGTTTCATTGCCAAATCACTTATTTGCTTTGTAAAACTATTAACTCAAAACAAATTAAGGATTAATTTTTCTACTGCTTTGTTATGCTTGAGAAATATCATTTGCCGTATTAGAGTCATGTGTTTTGTTACAGGAGCTCTTATTTGAAATGTATTTTAAAAGGATTAATTGCTTCCTGTTTTGAGAAACAAAACCGAAGAAAATATTGAAAAACTTCACTGGACTTTTTGCTGCTTTTTCTTATTTTGTTCAGAAAATAACAACATGTCTTGACAAGCAAGAGCTTCACGAGTATTTTGTCCTTCCACCCAGTCAGTAGAAGATCATTTTCTCTTACACCTTTTTTCCTGGCTTAAACTCAAACCTACATCCAAGGAAACATACAATCCATTCACACACAAGCTTCAGCCGGAGTAGGTGCATGTAACTGAGGAGGACATAGGTGTTGGCTTCGGTAGCTACCATAGCTAGCACAAAGTTTATCAGGCGTGGCAGTCATGTTAAGCATCACAGTTTCAGAATTATTGATAAGTCTCTGGTGCAGACTGAAGCTTGTTTCATGATCTTTGCTGCTCTGTGAGAGGAACAATATATAACTAAACATTGAAAGGGATACTCAGAAAAACTCTATCTTGTGGAGGGATGCGTGGGCTGCAGTCTGCAGACAGGGTTCAACATCTTCTTACACACCTCTAAGGGTCTGAACTCCATCTGCTTTTGCTTAGATTTTAAAAAGCAGCTTTTCCACTGAGACTAGAAATCCAGGAAGATCTACCTTCTTTAATCAAAATTAGCAATTTAACCACAGCCCCCTATTTTTCCATGACAAACTGGCACAAATGCAAGTAATTTCTCCTACAAAGTATTAAGATTTGGTTATGTGAAGTAATTACTTACCTATGAATCTTTCCAGACCACTGTCTCCTATATAGCATATCCCTGAATGTTTCCCAAATCCAATTCCCAACATTCACTACAAAAACAAATAAGAAAAGCTAAGCTGTGCCTCGGTTCTTCTGAAAATATACTTTTGATCTGATAGAATTTAGTCTGTTGTATAAAAAACCATTTCTAGCTCCAGTACTCTCCCCAAACATCTCCCACAGGGATTCTGCAAGGTTTGGTTTGGAAGAAACCAACACATTTCCACAGAGAGACTGGCAATGTTAGGTACAGTCAAAGTGTCCACAGAACTAACCCTAGTACTAATCAAAAAAAAGAAAAAAGCAAACCACCAAATCAACAAAACAACAAAAAAAAGGTATCAGAGACAAGGCACAGATATTGTCAGTGGACATAGCAATGTGAGAACCACTACGGCCATGTAAATACCTGCATTGCTATGACATTTGCATTAAGCTACTAAAATTAATTTTAAAATAAGAATCAAAGGTCAGTAAGATTAAACATATTACACAGGAATATTTCTGTAAGAATAAAATAGCAGAAATATGCTACCATTATAGTGGTAGAAAGAGTCAGCTCTTTCGTCTTTGGATCCCAGATCTATTATGCATAAATACTGAATTTTAAAATACCGAAAATGTTTTCTCATGGGGTAAAAAACATTCCCTCAAAATCCCATAATGGATCTACGAATATGGCTGAGAAAGATACATACTTAAGTATTTAATAAGGGCCTAGCAAACAGAAAATATTTTCAGGCTGAGAATTAGCAACTTGCTAGATGAGGGAGCTTCATGTTCACATTAAATTTGTTTTCTATTTGCGAAAGAAACTTTATGTTACACAACTGCATCAACAAAACTTTCTACATTCCAACTATTTCCTTTCTTTTGCTTTTTATTATGACTACACAATCTGAATCTCGTAAAAGAGAATAGAAGACCTTTAAACACATTTACCACTTATTGTGAGAAAGTGCAAATAGTGACACCAGAGGAGGTTTTATATTGAACTGACTGCCCATATTTTCTGTTTGCAGGTTTGCAGGGGCAGGGGGAGGAGGAGGAGACTACCAAGTATAGAAGTGTTCTGTTTTCTGCTTCATATATAATTATGCTTTGCCATTTTACAGGGGATAAAAACCAGGCTGTTAGTATAGAAACATTAACCGTATAACACTTTTGTGGATCATTTTATCAGCAGAGCTAAGACATCAAGAGTCAATATTTCACTAGTATAGTTAAACATAGAAATGTGACACAGAGTATTCTTTCCCAACAGAAGAGAAGAGGGGGCAACATATATTTGAAGACAAACTTTGTTGTTCATTTTGGGCTACTGAAGTGATAATACTGGCTACATCTCCACCCATACATCCTCACGTAGCTGAGGAGTGACGTGGTACAAGAAAAATCTGTGTCCAGACATTACATCATACTTTTTGCCTGTCCAGACATCCCATGATATCCTTGTGTTAAAAACACATTTGCCATCTCTCTTCTCTTTTATCTCAGTATAAATTGCTGGTAAATCTGAGTGGATGCTTTTTACAAGTAGATGAGATTGAATCCACTAAAATATTTAATAGAATAAACACGAAAACATTAACTGAAAGAAATATCTGCAAGGACTTTCACAGACTATGACATAACTCAGGACTCCTCAGAAGACATGCAGCAGGGGAATTCCTTTTTTTGGAGCTCACAAGTAGACTAAGCTGCCTATACAGACATGTTGGGAGTGAACTAATAAATGGCACTGGTGAATGGCAGCTGAAACACTGCCCCTGTTTTGTACTGTTTGATTTTTTCAAGGTCATTTTCAGAAATAGCTTCCCTTGTTTCCATTGAAGAAAAAGGAAATGTGGTTGTGCAGCAGTGTTTATTTCCATTCGAATCGTGTTCTGTGGTTCTTAGAGACTTTCCCCCCATTTTTTATTTCATGAAGAGGAGGAGTGTCCACTTACATTCTCATTAAAAAAAGTTTCCACTGAGCATAAAAAACCCCCCTAATCCCATCATGGGCAACACAATATGCACAGCAAATAGAAATTTAGCTTCCCAGGAAGAAAAATAACTAAATATAATTTAGAGGTTTTCTGGGGTTTTTAAACCAAATTTTTTATTTGCGTACTAATACAGAAATCACTAGAATAATAAGTAAAGATATATGGTTCATCATGTACAAAAAAATGACAGAGATCCAAGTAGATAGAAATAACAGGGATATTCCAGAAATAAAATAGAAATAATTATTCTAGAAATAATTCTAGAATAGTTAGAAATAATGGTTTCATCAGAAGCATAAAGAAGCCCGCATTTCCCTAAGAAATTCCAGAAGTTTTCCACTGAAAAGTCTACCAACCAAACAGATGGGCAGAAGGAAAAGAAGCAGTGCTAGGAAAGATGTTTCTGGCTACTTCAGGTGTTCTTCAGTACTTACGGAAAGTTTAGAAGAGTAAAGTTTATCAATAACAATTTGTAGTAATCTCTGCATCACAGAAAACATCCTTCTTTAATTTTTTTAAAATTAAAGCTAGTTTGGAATTCACTATCTGCTCTTGCGATTAAAATTTCCTAAAAAGTGTTACATTTTATTTTGTAACATGAAATAGCATTACTTTGAGTCCAAGATGCAACTGTTATGAACTAATTTTTTCAGAGTTCTTATGATGTATAATTACTCCTGTTTAAGAGCTACATCATAAAAATCTAGGGCAAAATGACTGTACTCATCAGTATCCCATTACAGAAATGGTATGAAATTATTTGAATCTGCATGGAATAAGATTAAAAATCATGAGGTACCAAGCTTGACAAATTGTTTAAGCATAAAAATGTCAGAATCCTTAAATTAAATTTGATGCAGAAATATTATAGGAATGTCTTGCATGAAACAGAGATTTCCGTTCTCCTTGGCATTCCTGCTGACATGGTAACAGAGGCCCAGAGACCTAAAGAATTCTGCTGGAAAAGGAATATTCTTACTTGCTTTATCATCACTATCCCTATTCCTGTGAACACAAAAGCATGCTGAGAAAAGGGTTTTAATTGCATACTGCATGGACAAAATAATGATTTCATTTTGCTCTTCAAAACTGTAAGTGATATTAGAGTTGAATGATACCTCTACAGCATGTGAAACTTGGAACACCAAACAACTCAGGAAACCACAATGCCATCAGCTCTTGCCTTACAAATTACACTTTCCATAGGTTGGGAAACCTCAACGAGTTCCTGTTATGTCTTTCACTGAAGGCACAAGCAGTTTTGCACAAGATTCATTTTGCTGAGGTCCACAGTTCTAACCTGTTTTCAAACTACAGGGCCCTTTCTCTCACTGGACACTTGAGCTTTTTAGAGCAGGACCCTGAAAACCCCACAGTTTTGGAGTGGTTGTAGCTAGAATTATTTCTCTCTGTGATGTCTCCAAAAAGGGTTTTAAACAGTAAAAAAAAAAAAAAAGAAAAAAAATGCAAGCCTAATAGTGTTGAACAAAGCCTGGAAATTCTCAAAGAAAACTGGCTCAGAAAAAAACAGGTAAGACTCGTACACAAGTCTTCTCCTCACTATGTGTTCAAAGGTGAGTGGTTGCTTCCAGGCATCTCAGCAATTTTTTGAGTTGCGGTGAACTGCAGCATCCTCTGGCCCCTGGGAAGATCTGAGTCACTGCTGAAAGCTGTGTCTCTGCTCCTAACCGCACTATTTGTTTAAGCATGAGCTGTGGACTCCCAGGTCAGTACAGTGACTCTTGCCTCTCTTACTTTTCCATCTCAGTCGTCTTCTCCTCACAGGTCTTGATGCCTAAAAAAACACAGACTGCAAATTCAGAAAAGCAAGTAAAAGAGATGCAAATTCTATCACAAATCTTTACAAAAACATTCAGTAAGGTCCTGTATGTATACAGGTGTCAAGAACAATATTGAGCTGCACTGCAAATTCCTGTCCGGAAGAAAGACAGGTCTCTTCTTGCAAAACCGTGATCCTGCCCAAATACCTCCCTACAGCCCTTCTCTTAGGTCATGTCCAGACCTACAAAAACTGTGCCAAACTGTCCCACAGAAGGAAACAGGGTAGCCTCAGGGGGTGCCCAACTCCATTGGCCACAACTTTGCTGAAAAGACTGGCAATGTCTCAGGCTTCTGGTAAGCAGTTGGACTGAAATACGAGGAGCAGCTTTCTAGCTGCGGGCCACTTAGAAAAGCTATAGGAAAAGAAAAAGTGTATGTTTTAGAAAGGTATTTGTAGACCAGCTGTTCACTCCTGTTCTCTGCTTGGATGGAGAAATCCTTTTTTGGAGTAGCTTAGGAAAAAAGATCAGTGCAAGTGTAAAACTTCATGTCAGAGTTATTGCAGCAAATTATAACCTCCCCATTTCTTTCCTCATTTTTCATTTGAGGCTTTATTGATTTTTTTCTTCTGTTTCTGTTGTTTCAAAATGTTCAGCAGCTACTAGCATCTCCTTAGTCAGCCTTCAGTCTCAAAGTATCTAAGTTATTTTTTGAGATACTTAACTCTTTTTCAGGTATGGTATATACAGTTCTCCAAGGCCTAAATTCATAACCTGAGTAAGTATATTAAAGCCAAAGGCATTATTCAAACAAAGTATTTTCATATGCATTTTTCTTCTATTTCCATTTAAAGGGAAGTTCATCTGTCAGTCCCATCTGTCCTTGGGACTCAATGAATCTAATTTTTCTAATGTCATACTCTGTGATGCAACTATTTGATGTATATGAAGGTTCCTTGATTTCAGCGTTTTCTGTTCTACAATCTGCTCCATACCAATCCAAATGTTTACTTTGCCAAATGAGCTATTTCTCTAAGACTCTTTTTTCATCACTGCCCTCTAGTCTTCCTTTTCTTCCTTTGTTATCTTCATTCTCTTTTCTTTCTTTCAAAAGGAGACAACGAAAAATAAATTTAACTACGTACCTTTTCTTATTTGACAACAGACACTTGAAGTTAAGAGACAGTTGCTTACACTTGTCTTTTAATTTGCATTAATTTTATTCAAGAAGACATTGTGTCTTATCAACCCGCTCTAAAACTACTATGCTTAAAATATCTGTGAATTCACTTTTTATAAAACAAAGGAGTAATATTGGAGCATCAGACCACAGTGTCACTGAAGGTGGAGAGTGATTTATGACTAGTTTTTAAGAAAAACTACCCCAAGAGACAAAAGAGAGTTAATTCTTCAGGCATTAGGGAATAATTTAAACAAGTCATGTTTAAATTAACATGTGACTACATAAGTGACTCAAACAAGTCACTTATGTAAACAAGAGGCAGGGAAATGTCTCTAGACAATTGTCAGTGATTACAAGCATACATTCACTTTATTGTTTATTTTTAACCTGATCCTTGCTGAAAAAACAATGCTCTGCTAGATATTCTAGATTAGATAAGAGGGAATGGTTATAAATGGAAAGAGTGCAGATTAAGACTAGATACTAGGAAAAAATTCTTTATTGTGAGGGTGGTGAGGCACTGGAACAAGTTGCCCAGAGGAAGTGTTCAAGGCCAGGGTGGATGGGGTTTTGAGCAACTGGTTGAGTGGAAGATGCCCCTGCCCATGGCAGGAAGTTGGAACTAGATGATCTTTAAGATCCATCCCAACTCCAACTGTTCTATGATTCTATGATTCTATGATTTTATAATACACTTCATTTGTTTTAGTCCTTATACTGTCAAACATTAGAACATAACTGCCAAACCCAAGCAAATATCCATTAAAAAACCTGTAGTAACCTCGCTCAGAAATGTTGTACTGCTGTGCACTAAAGAGACATTATGTCAAAGTCTGCCTTTTGCTTCATACACTACCCAGTTGTATGGTCTGAATCTGCAAATATTTTTCAGTACAAGTATATGAAGGTATGTACAGGTATATAATGAATTATTTCTATGTGAGAGACAGGCTAATAGATGGGTGTCCTCAACAAAAATCTCCATTTCTGATAATGACTGATCTAATGACATTTAAATCTTTTTCATGCTTTGACAGAGAAGTGAACGTTTCTTTTGTGGCTGCAGTTGGGAAGGAACACAAAGGAAGCCTGTAGGACGCTGAGCCTGAGTGGTCTTTAGCCACAAGTCAGGAGGAAGTTGACCTATAAAGCTATTTAGTCCTTCTTGGCACCCTACATATTGGGTTGTTCGAATTACAATATCTGTATGGTATTTAAAACTGCTTGGCAGGAAGAAATTAATCTTCTCAGATGACAGTGCTTTATGATTTAAGTTAAATACTTCCACAGAAGAATAAACAAGGATAATGATGAAAAAGGAACTGTGCAAATAATACTTTACTGAAAAATTGGTAATTTATCCACTGATTAGTAATCCTCCACTGTAACTTTGAGAGCTTAAGAAAGCGACAGACTTGTTTGGAAAGATTTTTCCAGTTCTCTCCTTCCTACGGTAGCTTCTGGCAGTTTTTAGCTACTGCCTTTGCAACTTTCCTGGATATACTGTCTGAAAAATAGGAAGCTAAAGATGCTGCACTAGGGAAATTAAAAGTTAACGAATCTTTATCTTCCCAAACCACCAGCACTTTGAATATCCACTACTTAAATAGTAAAATTATTCAAAAGTTTGTACTGGTATTTTGCATTAAGGGAACATCATGAAGTATAAAACCATAATAATCTGCAAAAGGAAATGCAACAATTATATCTCTCGATTTTTTTTTTTAATTCTTTGTATTTTATGGCAGATGGTGATGTTTATGTTGATGGATGTATTGATGCCATGATGATTGTTTGCTTTTTTATATACCCCTTTTGTATACCCTTTTTATATAGCTTTTTATATAGCTTTGCATGTATCCTTAGTGCTTTTAGCCCACATACTTGTAATTCCCTAAGTCTGATAACCAGCTTAGACTCAAAGTTCTGTTAAACCAAGAGACCAAACATCTTGGAAGCCTCACAGTTGGGGGTCAGAAAGCCCCAGACACCAAGGTCCTCTCCAGAACACATTCTGTAAACCAAGATAGGCCCCCCCAGGGGGAAGGTTCCTCAGGACAGGGGCTTCTCTTGAGCCTCTCACTGGGGAATCTTGGATAGATATGCTAAAGTGCAAGGTCTATAACTGTACACGTGAATCATCGTGTGTGTGCATTTCCGGTGTGCATTCTGGGGTGCATTTCAATGCATTCTACCTGGATGTGGTGCACCTAAGGATCCTTAAATAAATACTGAGGTAAAACCCTTTTTCTCCCTCTAACTGTGTTTGGCTTTTAATTTTAAGCCCAGGGAAAGGCAACAGTATCAAACTCATCACAATCAGAAAAATAAATATGAATACATATGCCCCTTGTGTAGCCCCTTGACATCATTATAACCCTTCCTTAGTATTTTCATGGGACTTGGTACTGCTAAAGTTGCATTAAATGGTATTATTATATACGCACATAATTACATACAGAATGGTGCACTAAGCAGATGACCTTGTAAATGCAAGATAATCCCCTAGAACATGCAGTATTGCTATTTTCAATTGTGATGCCTTCCTTTTAAATATAAATGTTTAAATTCATTGAAATTTATCAGAATAGTCATCAATGTCATACTGAATTATTTCTTGTTACCACCCAAATTTTAAAACCAAACCCAATTATTATAAACATTACAAGACGTTTCCCTTAATAGGCGAGGCATTTGGAATTTAGATGGCCATTTATGCCTGTTCCTTTTTCTTTGCCATCCATGCAGCCTCCATTTTTATTGACATATAGGGAAATTGTGTATCATAACACCCTCTACTTTCATTTCATGCGGAAATTTTAGTCCTTTAATTTGGCTAACACTAATAATACTGCTAAACTTATGAGAATGTCCTTCTGTGCATTAGTTTGGAACATTTGGTTGCAGAAACAGTGAAAAATATGTAAGTACTTTGCTGATACATGAAACTAATTTCTTCAGGTCTATCGGACTGGATTTACTTTGTCTTTTTAGTAGACTGATTATATGTAGTATTTATTCATTAAAGGGAATGTACTTCTTAATAGCTCTTGAAATTCTGAAGTATCATTGACATGAAAAGGAGAATTCAGAGCTCAAAACAGAAGACTAGAAAGAAAGTCTCACTGCTGAAGAATTTTTGCTTCCTGAGTATTCAGTAAAAAGTTGCTGTAGAGATGAGGCTCTGCTAAGAACATGACTAGCAATTGCCTTTGATATTTTCCTTTGATTTATGAACTGCTTCCGCTCTGGAGAACCAAGGACAGATGTTGGTGTTGGCTACCTCCATTGCATCTCAGGCACACATTGTTAGAGTAGTGCCTTTGTAAAGAAGAGGAATTATCTGGTAACTTAGAAAGGACAGAGAAAACTTTGATGCAGTAGGTAACCATTTAACTTGAAAATACTCCCCAGCCTCCAATCTTGGTAATAAGCACCAGATGAATCCTGATTAAATTTTGGGATGAGACCCAGGAGGGCATTATCCCTCCTCTGGGATCCATCTATTCACCTTCCTCCTGCTTTTTCCATTGCCTTGTGTTCTTTTGGATAAAAACACAAGTATCCAGCAGCAAGTGTCCTCTGTCAGGTTTCCTATCATGAACAAGGGTATGAAACCAGAAATGCAGGTAGCAACACAAAACTATCCTGTCTGACAGTCTGGATGCAGCACTTCTGTCAGCTACCAGTCTAGGAGCCAGGACCAATCATATAACGTTATCCAGAGCCCTTCTGCAACACAGATATAGTTGTGAACTTTTGTAAGTGGTAATTAATAGAATATTATTGAATAACTCTGGTTTGAATCAGGAAAAACCCTTATATGGAGTACTTTCAGACATCTGCTTATCACCTGTATAGTACTGATCAGTTCCTTGATTGTGCCTGAGTGTTTAACTAATGCTTTGTAAATGTGAGAAAATGGATGAGGGCAGAAAGAGTCCACTTGGACAGGTTTGGGGTGATTTTTGCACACCCATGCATTGCTGATTCCTTCTGTACTATCAAACTTGCTGTCCTAGGTTACAATGTAAGGTGTAACCAATAGTATGTATTCTATTATCATCTTCACAAGCTGCTAAAGGAGGTGGGGCGGTTTTTGTTATCTCTTACCACGACTCATCCCTGATAACTCCCTCCAGGGGCTATCTCTGTTTAATGAGCCACCAAGGACCCACCACAAGATTCACAGAATTACATCAGCCCATTGCGAGATGCTCCGCCCAGGGGGAGGAGCCAAGCATTCCCACCTGGATATAATCTGGGTTTGGAACAGCACAAGCAGCCCTTACCTATTGGGTTCCCAGAGGACAAGAGCTACCACTGGACCTTCAGGTGAAGACCAGACTATTTCTACAGGATCACCACTTTGATAGGAGCACTTCATCTGAACTGCTACCACCACCCTGACTGACAGGGTGTCAGGTTGTATCCTGACCCTGTCAGTGTTCTTGTACTATTGCATTTATTTTAATTTTCCTATTAAATTATAATTCTGACCTGCGATCTCCCACTAGTTTGTTTTCAAACTAGTACACTTACGCAGGAATTATATGAATTTTTTTTGTTGCCTTCTTGCAGTTTTTGTTTGCTTCTGCAAATATCTCTACCTATAAACAGCTGTGTTTTAGCAAGAACTTTCTAATAAATGAAGCCAATATTCAGAGCAACTGCAGAAGTTGCCTCAAAAAAAACCTGAAAAACATCTCTAGAAAACATACAGCACAACATTAGAGATACTCAGGCAGAATTACAGCAATGGAAATGAAACTTTTTTGGTTTCAAACATAGTAATGTGGCTGTTCTCCAGTTCCAAAACCAATCCGATGTGTCCCCTTAGACTGCAGTGGAGTCATCTGGGAATTACTCAGACAATGAAACAGAGTATTGAGGAACAAAGTGCTCCTGTGTTTGTTTTATACTTCAGAAATGCCTATCACTGACAACAGCAGTACCCAGGGAGTAGGAAAGATAGCGAAATACAGCTCTTTGTAGGCATTAGAAAAGTAAGGTTTAGTTTTTCTTATGCTGACAAGCTGTAAGTTTTGTGCCATTTCAATTAAAAATATGGAATAATGTGCCCTTAATGGTTCATAGCAAAACTGTAATTCCATCAAAGTCCTTTGTATAAAATGAAACATTTGAGTGAAACTTGGTTAATATTACTCTGATTCCAAAATTGAGTAACAACTTCAACACACATTTTCATTATAACACACTTTCTTTTTTTGTCAGATGGATCCAGCAGAAGCAGAAATTTTATACACCCTCCTGAAATTAATATGATTTTATGTAAATGTTCCTTTATTGAAGCTAATTCAGCAAATATAAACTCTTCTGCCAGCAACATTACTCATCTCATAGGAGGTATTTTCCTCCTGTCATGAACACTTGGTATTCTGCTGCTGCTTCTCATTGAAACTTCAAAAATGGGATTTATTTCTATTATGTCCTTGGGAAAACTTAACTGAAAGACAACCAGGCTTCTTATATGACATGGCTAGGCTTTCTTTTTCATTATTTTTGATGAATTTATTTACAGCCATTGACTAAGAGTAGCATTTGGAGCCTGGACAATCTAATAGGTTTTTGCTAATAGAAATGTCCACTTTCCTTTCCTCTTGCGCAAACAAAACTGATCCATTGGTGAGTTTGACACATTACTCATTTTAAAAGAAATTACAGCTATTCACACTAGTTAGGTCAGACTTTCTAAAAAGAGCTCTCCCTTGATTATAACACTTATAAATGATGCAAGAGGTTCAACAAGTAGAATTTTTAAACTAATATAATTTCAGTTGAATATTCAATTTTATCTTGGAATCACATAAATACTTATAAACTTGTAAGAAAACGTAGCTACAATAAACCTGAATCAAATACACGGTATGAAAATTTTGAAAAAAGGATTTTATTTGTCCTCAGATTGAATTGGTATTCCTATACCTAAAGTCCAGATAACAGTAGAACAGGTTTAAACTGAAATGATAATCAATCTGGAGGGAACTTTTTGTTGTGACCATTTTCAGAAATGTCTGAAAACATCTACCGTTCTGCCACAGTTACAAAAAACTGTGTTATTTTTTTCCTTTCAGAAGGAATGATGGAATTCTTACAGCTACTGAGCACAGCCTGACTTGGGCAGTTTTTAGTGTATGAACTGTAGTACTTTCTGTAAAGCCATCCTGATTTTATGCAGTGTATCTAAATCCAGCTGTGGTGGACTGACCCTGGCTGAACACCAGGTGCCCACCAAAGCTGCTCTATTGCCCCCCTTCTCAGCTGGACAGGGAAGAGAAAATACAATGAAAGCCTCGTGGGTCGAGATAAGGGCAGGGAGAGATCACTCATCAATTAACATCATGGATAAAGCAGACTCGACACATAAAAATTAGTTTGATTTATTGCAAATCAAATTAGAGTATGGTAATGAGAAATAAAACCAAATCTTAAAACACATTCTCCCCACCCCTACCTTCTTCCCAGGCTTAACTTCACTCCTGACTTTCTCTGTCTCCTCTCTTCTGGGGCCACAGGGGGATGGGGAATGGAGGCTGAGGTCAGTTACTCACACACTTAATTTCTGCTGCTTCTTCTTTCCTTGGGGGAGGACCCCTTACAGTCTTCCCTTGCTCCAGCATGGTATCCCTCCCACAGGAGACAATTCTCCATGAACTTGTCCAGTGTGAGTCCTTCCCATCAGCTGCAGTGCCTCACTAACTAGTCCAAGGTGTGTCCTTTCCATGAGGTGCAGTCCTCCAGGAACAAACTGCTCCAGTGTAGGTCCCCCATGGGGGTCCTGCCATCAAACCTGCCCCAGCATATGGAGCATGGGCTGTCTCCATGGATCCACAGGTACTGCCAGAACCCTGTTCTAGTGCAGGCTTCCCATGGGATCACATCTTCCTTCAGGCATTCACCTGCATGGGGTCTGCCATGAACTGACAGTGGATCTCTGCTACCCCATGGACTTTCATGGGCTGCTAGGGGACGGCTGCCTCATAATGTTCTTCACCATGGGCTGGAGGGGAAGGTCAGCTCCGGAGTCTGGAGGACCTCCTCCCTCTTCTCCTTCATTAACCTTGGTTTCTGTAGGGCTGTTTCTGTCACATGTCCTCACTCCTCTGCCCTACTGTGGGTTTGCAGGTTTTTTCTCCTCCTTAAATCTGTTATCCCAGAGGCACTACAACTGTTGCTGATGGGCTTGTCCTTGGCCAGTGGCAAGTCTGTCTTGAAGCCAGCTGGTATCGTCTCTGTCAGACATGAGGGAAGCTTCTGGCATCCCCCCACTACCAAAACCTGGCCAGGGAAACCCAGTGCATAGTGCAGTGTTGAACTCAACTCTGAATCCTGTAAAACCGTCTCAATCTCATCAGAATAAAATCAGGCTACTGACTTCACTGCCGCTAGTCTTACCCAACAACAAAGTGTGACTCTAAATCTTTACCATTAATGTCCCCTCTCCAGATATTTCCTGTCTACACTAATACGAAATATAATTAGCTTAATTACTTTCTTCTCCCATGTATTCCCCCTTCTCTGTTAGAACCTCAGGCTGATATATTATGCTAATCAATTTACATGTAATTGTTTTCTTAGCCTGGAATCACCAAAGCACATGATACAAAGAGAATAGTAAGATAAATTTTGGTAGATAGACCTCCACTCTGTCTTATGCATGAATAAAATGCTAAGTATCTGCTGAGCATCCAGGACAATCACTGAACTGAGGCATATCTCAAAGAGGCAGGTTTCTTACTTTTATGTTTTTTTTACCTTTTGCGTTCTACTGCCTTTTATTTCTCTAATACAACTTCTTGTTCATTTTCGTATTTCACCTTTTTTTGCAAATTCATGTGCAAGTTAATGTTTTGCTGTTAGAGTATTCTGCTTTGCTAGTTAATTTCCCTTTATCAGTTGACATGGTTACAGACATACTTTGATTTTTTAAGTTTTTGTTTCATTAAAAACATAAAGCCTACAATGCCAGCTTCTTTTCCAATTTCTATTTTATTCAACTAGTGTCAGAATAAACTACTCTCATTTTGAAACATTTTTCCCCTGGTTCATTGTCTGTACTTCTGAGAAATATGAGAAATTCTGTACATATGAAAATTCAGTTTGATTTTTCCTTTCTTGTAGACTGTTCTATTGCCAGCTCATAAGGTAAATTCTCATAAGGTGTTCAGTTTTCTTTGACTTAGGATTTACTTGTGTGGTGGTTTAGGCCAAATTCAGGGAGACGTCCAAAAGGA